>JANBXA010000114.1:727500-952500 GCA_030556225.1 Cricetiscus sungorus
GGTGGAGCTCTGAGTTTAAATCCAGCCTCATCTGCTCAGTGGGTTCCAGGACAGCCAGTCTATACAGTGGGACTCATTCTCGGGGATGGGGTTGGGGGGGCAAGTTAGCTGCATGTGGTCAATATACTTAACAATCTTTGCACTTGAAAGACAAGAGCAAGTGAATCAGGAGTCAAGGTAAGAAGATATGAGACCCCGTGTCAAAACAAAACATGGGCCAGCAAGACAGCTCAGTGGGTAAAGGCACTCGCCACCAAGACTGGCAACTCAAATTTAATCCCTGGGACCCACATGGTAGAAGGAGAAAACTGAAAACTGACCTACCCAGTATCCTCTGACCTCTGCTCATGTGCCACAGAGCATGCCTATACCAACTCATACACAAAGTTGGCTAGTTTTAAAACTGACTAATAGAAATTTTAAAACAAGACAAGCAAATAGACCAAATGGGGCTGGGAGGTATAGGTCAGTAAAAGAGTATTTGTCTGGTATGTGTGAGGCCCTGGACTACCCAGTATCATAAAATAAATAATACATAAATAATAAACAAAAAAATGAGGTCATCTCCTATTTATGTCTGTTCAGCTTGTTCAAGTCCATGGCCAAAGGGCAAACTTCTAATTCTGGCTGTGTATCTGTATTTATCAGGATAGGCTTGGCTATGATTCAGCTTTTACCCCAAAAGGCAAACTCTAAAATACCAGTGGCTTAACTCAAAAGTGTTTCTCACCACACAGCCTGGTATAGTTCAGCTGTCATCTCCCACCAGCTCAAACGCCTGGCCTTGAGGAAGTCACAGAAATGACGTGAGAGGCATCCTTACTCAGGGAAGGGGAGATGCAGGAATCATCCTGTCCCCCCCCCACACACACACACCAAAGTCCAGCTTCATAGCTGAATATTTCTAGCTACTGGTGCACTCATGCTAATCACCTTGCTTAAGTGCTGGAAATCCAGGCCTGTACCACCACTCAGCCAGGATTGTTTTCTATTTGTTTGTTTTTCAAAACAGAATTTCTCTGTGTAACAGTCCTGTTTGTCCTGGAACTCACTCTGTAGAGCAGGCTGGCCTCAAGCTCACAGAGATCCTCCTGCCTCTGCCTCCCCAGTGCTGGTGTGCGCACAGCCACCACCACCAGGTGGTATCCTGACTCTTTATTGTCCTGCCCCTGGAGTGACTTACTCCCACAGTCACAGCCCAGACTTGTCACATAACTTGAATCTTTCTGTAAGGGTTGATGAAAAATGTAGAGAGAATATAAAAGTTTAGTGATCACTGACTTTGCCACCTAGTGATTAAAGTGAACAACAATAGATTCCCAAAGTCAGCCTCAGATCTCCACAGGCATGCCCACACACACACGCACCAACACACAAGCATATATGCACACCAGATGTGCAGGCACATGCAAAAGAGAAAGAAAGAAACTGAAACCTTAATCATAGAAGGAGGCTGCCAACAGCAGAGCCAAGGCTGGGAATGTAAAGCAGTGAGGAAGGTGCTGTCATTGCACACACATAGCCTTCAAGGGTTCCATCCCCACCAGCTCACTGAACCAAATGTAATGGCACAAGCCCATATTCCCAGCACCTGGGGGATAAGAGGCAGGGGAATCAAAAGCATAAGGTCATCCTTAGCTACAACAGTACATTTGAGGAAAGCCTGGGGTAAGACTCTCTGTCTCTCTCCCCCTCACCCACCACACTAGATAGATAGATAGATAGATAGATAGATAGATAGATAGATAGATAGATGATAGATATAAATGTCATGGAGCGTAGCTAAGTGTGTGGCTACTGCCTGCCATTCCATCTATTTTGTAGTCTGAGAAAGGTAGGTTTCAAGTTCAAACCTGCGTGGGTAACTTAGTGAGACTTTATCTAAAGAATAAAAAAGCAAATTGAGGGAGGGATATAGCTTAGTGGCAGTCCACTCGACTCCATACACAAGGCCCTGAGTTCAATCCCCAATACTGAGAAACAGATAAACACTTAAAGTTGAAACAGAATCTATGAAGAAACAATTTTTGGTCAAATTAGCAGGTTGTATCATTTATTTTTATAATCTGTCCAACCCACCCCTACTCCTACTTTTCTAGGGAGCACAGCCCTCCACAGCCCTGCATAAGAAGGCAACGTGACAGGGCTGTCCTCAAAGGGCTCTTTCCTGTCTGCAGATGAGCATGTGACTCAATCCAGGCCAAGCAAAGGCCATCTAGGGGACTTCTGACGTGTCCAACCGGATAGTCTGGATCTTCTTTGACCTTGAGCCAAGCTCTCTTGTAACCTCTGCTCAGCCAGTGGTCATCCCTGCCCACCTCCCTACCACACACACATACACATAAGCACAAACACACACACACACACAGACATGCACACACACAGACATGCACAAACACACACAAGCACACCCCCACACACACATACACATATGCACACACACATACATAAGCATACACACACAAGCACACACACACACATACACATGAGCACATACACACAGACATGCACACACACACATACACACACACACACACACACACACACACACACACACACACACACCACTGACAAGCCAGAGAGGGTGAAAGGAAATAAGTTAGGCCTGGGACTCAGGGACCAGCCCCAAGTACCTGGAGCCACCTTTGAGCTTGCCTTCAGAGCAGTGACACCTCCCAACCAGGCCTATTCCACTCTTACCCCAACTGAATTGACCTGAGCTTTAGTCATAGCTAAAGGTCCCCGATACCATCACTCACGTAAACACATAGGCAGAGGGCAGTGTTCCTCCAGATCATTGCCGTTTCCAATGTTTCACAACCTTTGGTAGCCAGCACACCCACGGTAGCTGTCTCAAGCCGACCCATGCAAACAGCAAGCAGACACACAAAGCTACAACCCAGGGCACTATCAGAGGCCACACAAACCTATCCATAAATTAACATTCCTGTTCCTCTCCTGGGGCCGTAAAAAGCCACAGTATTTTCAGGGATGCACAGTGAGACCCTGTCTCAAAACTCAGTCAGTAAGAGTGATATAACCTAGGTGGGGTGTGGCTCAATTCTGCAGTCTCGGCACTCGGTAAACTGAGGCAGATAGGCTGCCACAAGTCTCAGGCAGCCTGGGCGGCATGGTGAGTGTCTATCTCAACAAACAAAACACAAGGGCCGGGAGGTAGCTGGACAGGTTAAGGGGCTAGCTATGCAGGTTCTGATAACCTGAGTCCAGCCCTGGAGCCCACATGAAAACACTTCTGTAATCCCAGCATTCCTATGGAGAGATGGCGCTCAGGCCAGGTATAAATGGCAGCAGAGACAAGACACAAGGCAGGATCTGCTTCAAACAAGGGGAAAGGTGAGAACTCCCAAAAGATGTCCTCTGGCCCCGCTGTACATGGAGAGGCACATGACATGCATCTACACACACGTGCACACACTCACACACGTGTGTGCACACAGAATTGCCACCTTTATTTTTTCAGTACTAAGAATTGAGTCCGGAACCTCACACATGCTGCTCGAGCACTCTGCCACTGAACCAGCCCAGAAGTGACTGACCTTCAAATCAGTACATAATTTGCACCAGGGAGCATAGGCCTCATCTAAGCAGTTAAGGCCTTACACTCGGAGACTGAAAGGTTTTGCAGGAGAAAGGAACTGTGTGTTTAGACCCAAACTGCAGCTCTTGCTTCCTGCCCTGCGGTGTGTATTTTGAACCCATCGGCCCCAAAGATCACACTAGTCAATTCCCTAAGATACCACAACAGCCATATAAATCAATCTCTTATAAATCAATCTTTTCTTTCTCTCGTTGGGCCATGTACAGCACAGTATCTTCGAGGTCTTTCCTACACAGAATGGCCTCGGATATCAGACAGAGATCTTTTACCAGGTTTAGAAAGCGTGTCCTAGCTGGGTGTGGTTCGCATGCTGCAATCTCGATCCTTGCTGAGCTGAGACCGGCTGTTGTTCCTGTTCTCTGACTAATTCGGTATGCAACACGTGAAACAGTGTGTGTGTGTGTGTGTGTGTGTGTGTGTGTGTGTGTGTGTGTGTAACTCAAAGGCATTTGTATTTCAAATTCCTATTTCAAAGAAGTTCTGGAGTGAAAGAACTTGACAGGGACTGTATTAAGTTAGGGAAAAGAGAAAGTGTGTGCCAGGGGTTGTGGTTAGAACTTTACATTAAATTTTACTTGACTCTTCATTCCAGCTTAATTAATAGCACAATGCTGGGGCTGGGGTGGGATGCTTCCAAGAGACTTGCTTCATAGCTCTTCTATAATTAAATTTGCTTCTATTCTTAGAGGGAGACGTATTACTGATTTTGTATTTGGCTTCTCATTAATGGAGTCTCCATTTTTCTATTTCCCCAGTAAAGCTATATTTATTCAGCTTCTGAGTTGGGCTTTGCAAACTTTAACATGCCTTGGAATCACTTAGGAATCATTTAAAACATGTACTTTCTAAGTGCCAGCACAAGGAAGGCTAGGATAGAATGGTTATGATTTGAGATCAGACTGGAACACACAGGAAATTCCAGTGTGAGACCCTTTAGCAAACAAATAAACAAACAATAATAACAACCACCACAACAGAATTCTGACTCCTTAGTTCTGGGTGGGGCCCAAAAGTTTAACATCAGATTTTCCCTGCCCTCGAGACAGGGTTTCCCTTTGTAGCACCACATGGCCGGAACTGCTGAGCCTGCATCCTCAGTCTCCAGAGTAGCTTGGACTACATGTTTGTTCCGTCTTGCCCTGTGAATCGGCATCTTTAGCAAGGTGCCAGGTTAGGTCAATGAGGTTGGCTCAGATACACACTTAAGAAAACCAGGAGCTAGAGCCTTTCTAGGCTGGACATGTAGCTTGTTGTGTGACAGAGCTTCAGGTTCCACCCTCAGGAAATGGGAGTGTGTGTATTTTTAACCATTGCCTACACAGCAGAGAAACTCCTGGCCTCAGGGGCACAGTGCTATTGCTGACCATGCCCAGTTACCTGCAGTATTTCATTTTGAGCCTTAGGCTTTGCAATATTGCCCAGGCTTTTCTCTAAGTCCTGGACCCAATTGCTCAGTTTTCCACCTCAGGCTCTTGAACAGCTGGAATGTGTGTGTGTGTGTGTGTGTGTGTGTGTGTGTGTGTGTGTGTGTGTGTGTGCACCTGGGCAGAAGCATATTTTAAACTATAGGTTCCCTGAGTCTTTCTCTTAGAGAACCTCCCAGCAGACTTAGGGACAAGGAAGTATGTGCTTAGCAAGGCCCAGGTTGTTCACTGAAAGGTGAAACCTTCCCTGGGCAAAGAGACCAAGTCCTGAAGTCCCTCTGGATGTTGTGTCAACACAGACAGAGGAACCCAGCTGGGACCCCTGAGTCCCACCTCTAAAAATGACATAATGTTTGCTGTATCTTTAGTTTTCACAACACAACCAAGACCTGAGAGCCTGAGAGCCACCCGACCAGAGCTGTGGCCCCAGCTCTGCTGCTAGGGCTGTGGCTCAGTTGGTAGCATGCTTGCCTAGCATACATGAAGTCCCTGGTTCGGTTCCCAGCACCTGTGCTCAGCAGAAGGTGATGGATATGAGGCAGGAGGGTATGAAGTTCACAAGATCATCCATGGTTAATGTCCAGCCTGAGCTAGATGACACCCCATCTCAAAATAAAATAAAACACAGACCGTGGGGCTACAGACATGCCTCATTACTCTTGCAAAGGACCTGGGTTCAGTTCCCACAACCCTCCAGGCTCAACAGTGGATCGGTAGCCCTCTTCTGGCTTCTGAGGACACACATGCATGCGTGCAGTCAACCACAGAAATAAACAAAACTTCTGAAAACCTCGGCATCCCTCCAGAAACAGCACCGTTCGGTTCTCATTCAGTCTGCAGCGCCGTGGTAAAGTAGACACGAGTGGGCAAAGTTAACAGCTCAGGACAAACTAAAATCCAGTAGAACCTTCTCTCACAGAGACCTAGCGCAACGAGAGCCAAGGAGCCCACCACACACTTCCTTCGCTCATGGACACCCTGGCACACCACCCGATCTCTTCTTAAGAAAGGACATTTGCCAGTAAGAGCCCCCACCCCTGCCTGTCCACAGGTTCCTCAGTGGGAAAACGGCCTCTATTCTAAAACTGGGTTTAAATTCCTGCTTCTTCTAGGATCTTCTATGTTCTTCCTGGAACATAAGTGAGGAGCATTCAAAAGCCAAAATGACAATTGTCCCTAAGGCCCACTTCCTCCAGGTACAAACCCCAGCTCCACGGAGAGGGGGGCCCACAACCCTGTTGCTGAGGCACTCCTCCCCCCCCACACACACATAAGGTCAGCCCACACCTCACTGTAAAATTAAACAGCAGGAATGGAAGTCTGGCAGCCCTGGAGTGAAGATACCTTATGGAGATTCCTGTGCCCTTCTGGCAGCCGGCAGCCAGCAGACCATTGAGACAACATGCCTCAAGAAATTAGAATTTCCCCAGGAGTTCCAGGCTGGGAGAAGGGGATGTCACACAGGTCTGTCAGACCACCTTGGAGACAGTGACAACTGACAACAGGTAGAGATCCACACCTTGACTACAATTGCTCAACCATGCACCCTGTTGTCCTCCATTTAAACCTGAACCCGGAAGACTGACTTGGGTTTAGGGACAGGCGTGTCTCTGGGCTCCTTGTTTCTTTTCCCAGTGTGAGCACATAGGACATACTTCCTTTTCCTGTTTTCAGTATTATTTGTGGTTTCTTGTTGTTTCATTCTGCTTGCTGTTGTTTTGTTTCATTGTGGTCTTTCTCTATAGCCCTGGCTGTCCTGGAACTCACTCAGTAGACCAGGCTGCACTGGAAGTCAGAGACCCCACCTGCCTCTGCCTCCCCAATGCTGGGATTAAAGACATGAGCCACCACTCCCAGCTTAATAATTGGACTTTTGATCACTGGTAGCTTCTTAGGGCCAGAGTCCAGTCTGTAACTCTGTGAACTGTTTATTTTCATTTGACCGGCACGATCTCCTATCTGCCATTTTTCACAATCCAGCTTGCACATGGGAGGAGGGGCTGCTGTGTATCCCAGGAAAGACCCATACCAACCAAGGGACCTGTCAGCCTCTGGCCTCCCTGCTGCCCTGTTCTAGAATAACTTTCCTTGCAAACGTAAGCCAGAAAATAACACCCCGTGGGCATAGTCACAGCCCACTTACACCCTAAGCTCACCCTAAGCTCTCAGAGCACGGCCATCCTGATAGGAGAAGGCATCAATCAGCAGGGGGGTTTTCCAGTGCCTTTTGTCCCTTCCACAGGCTGCCCACAGCCTTGTGGCCAATGGCCCCCACAGTTCTAGCATCTGGAGGGGAGGCCGTCCGTGAGGAGCCTTAATTAACTTAAGAGTTTCCTTTAATGAATCTCATTTCGCAGGAGGAAGTCATGGCCAGGCATCCCAATGCCATCCAATCTTCCACGAGCTCTTTTAAAGTCACTGGTTATCCCTTTCCTCAATCTGCTGTTCCTTTCAACATCCCTGAAGGGTCAAGACCTTGTAGCTAGAAAAAAAAAATAATATATGACAAGGGGTAGCTTTTCTTTAAATGGAAACTGTTTCATGTTGGTTTATCTTAATTTACTGCTTTTCCCTCCTAAATGGTACAGTCTGTGCCTAGCTCCGGGGTTTAGCTGAGTTGTAACATTTAATGCAGTCCCAAGGCTCTGCTGAAAAGCAAATTAATGTTCTAGAAAAATTGGCAAGACTAGCCAGTCTCCACATCAGCCAGATTCCAACCAGCAGAGGTTAAATCTACTGGATGGTCTATTCATTTCTGTGCTGGGTGAAAAAAACAATCATGGGAATTTTTTCATGAAATGAGATTTCTGTGGGTATGGGAATAAACTGAATGGATTGATCATGGTACTCTGTTGCCTGGAGGCTATAAAACCTGGAAGAACCACACAACTCTGAGTCTCAATTTCTCAATTCCTCTTGTCAGCCAAAACAGTGTTGCCATCACAGGGCTGTTGGGAGCATTGTGTGAAAGCAGGTGGCTACTATGCCTAACTAGACACCTGGAAAATGATTACTAATACCTGACTATCACCCACTTAGGTTAAGTAAGATGTGAAAAACTATTTGTCTATGTTCTCCCTCATTTTTGAATCAGATTATGATGATGATGATGATCATGATGATGATGATGATGATGATGATGATGATGATGTAGCCCAGCTGTCCTGAACTCACTATTGCACTTCAGCCTGCCCAGTGCTGGGGTTACATGTGAGTAGCAGTATACCTAGGTAGTCACTTTTCTTTCTTAAGAAAAGAAAAAAAAATGTTAAATTCAAGGCCAGCCTGGTCTACAGAGCAAGTCACAGTGTGACTGCAAGTATCTTCAGCTCTGCTTCTCCTTTGATCAACTTCTTCATCCTAGTCCAAGCTCCATGGCATACTACTTTAATCCCAGCCAGCACTTGGGAGGCCAAGACAGGGGGATCTCTGTGAGTTTGAACTCAACCTGATCTTAGTGAGTTCCAAGAGACCTTGATTCAAAAAAAAAAAAAAAAAAAAAAAAACCGAACAAACAAAAATAAAATAAAACAAACAAACAAACAAAAACACTACCTTATTGCAAATGAGCAGTTATGAAAACCTGCTTCCTTGTTGTTCTCAGCAGCCAGGCCTGGGACTTTGCTTAAGATAACATCCTGTAATTGTTTAATGATGCCTTGTGAATTAAAGAGGTGGCCAAGGGCCAAGGAACACCAGATTCTGAGTTCGAGCCCCATTTCTTTCTTTAACAATTTTTATTTTATGTGTATGGATGCTTTGCCTGCATGTATGTCTCCATAACACATATGTGCCCAGTACCCAGAGAGTTCAGAAGACGGTGTGAGGCATGCGACAGCCCTGAGCTGCTACGTGGGTGCTATGAATGTAACCCAGGCTCTGGGAAAGGCCAGCCAGTGTTCTTAAGCGGGAGCCATCCCTCCAGCCCTTGAGTCCCATTTCTATGGCAACTAATGACCTTACAGCAAGGTTCAAATCCCTCTTCAGTAAGTCGAGGCTAATAATTTAATTAGAATTCATTCACTATGTTGGAGTGATGAACTGGCTAATTCATTTGAAAAAGTCCTTTGTACATTTTAACTTCTAATATTTGACATAAGTGTGGTATCATTAAAAAACAGTTTGGCCCTGAATGTGAAAAAAAAAACTGTCTTTTTCCCCCCTCTTGTTGATGCATCCTGTATTTCCACACCGTATTTCATGAGAAAGATGGATGGGCATTTTGTACACAAAGCCAAGATGCCCAGCATCGATATAGCTATTGATCCAAGCAGACGGAGACAAATTAAGGGTTCTCACCGCAGGGTCACACTGTATATGACCAGGAAACTCTGTGCTATGGCCTGAAGAAAGACAAAGGTGAAAAAGCAGCCAGGGGTGGGGTGGGGTGAACAGGCTGCGAGGTCCCTGCAGAGTCCGGAGACTGTAAGATGAGTAGTGACTGTAAATCATGTGTCTGAGGCTGTACAGCTGAGTCTGCGCATTTGTCACTGAGTGTGAAGATGGAACCCTTCATCCCAACCCAACTTTGATTACAACTAAAAAAGTCTCTACTTATTTTTCCATTACTTAGTGTCACACAGATACCAGCCTTTCTAGGAGTTTCTCTTCCATCCTTCCTCTGTAACTCTCCCGCTGGTTACAGAGTCAGCCCGGCTGCTTAAAGGTACTTCATACACAAAGTAAACCAAGGAGTTTGGCACATCTTCCCAGACTCGCTTCTCAGTATGAAAATATTCCATAACACCAAAAATTAGTGAACAAGACTTGCGTTCTGCATGGGGCTTCTGGATTAAAGGAATGACTGCTGCAAATTTGAGGTCACCCAGATCTATATAGGCAACAGAAGGAGGGAGGGAGGCAGGGAGGGAGACAATGGGGGGGAGGGAGAAGGGGGATGGAGGAAAAGGGGGAGGGAGGAGAAGGGGGAAGGGGGAGAAGGGGGAGGGAGGAGAAGAGGAGGGAGGAGAAGGGGGAGGGAGGAGAAGGGGGAGGGAGGAGGAGGGGGAGGGAGGAGAAGGGGGAGGGAGGGAGTGGGGTAAAATTAGTGGGGAGGAAACACTAAACATTTTTAATTTCTTGGTGTCTGTGCACCTTGCAGTTGTGTTTGTGTGTCTCTGACAGGGTCTCATGTCTCCTTGGCTGGCCATGAACTCACTATCAGAGGATAACCTCAAACTCCCGATCTTCCAGCCTCTATCTCCCAAGTGCTGTGATCACAGGTGCTGGCCATCACACCTGAGCAAATTTTAATTTCCTGCGTCAGTTTGGCTTCTAGAAAACTAGATGCCAGTCCATGCTAGCAGCCTCAGTGTCTGCCTGGAAAGGAGCAGAGTGTAAGCGGGTGCCCATCAGAACTTCGCGTGATGGATACTAGGGCAGCCTTGCAGCTGAGCTCCAGGCAGCTCTGAACCGAAGCTGTTGAACACTTGTGGAACCCACCAGTGCCACACTTCAGAAGCCCGTATGTAGCATGAGGCCATGCTAATATTATCTCACAATGGCCATGGCTCTCAAGCTCCAACAGTAGACACCAGGACCTCAGAAGAGCACCGTCCCTTAAACTCCAACAGTTTCTTCTGGAAAGCTCAAAGAGACATGGCAGCTTACCTAGCATGTGTGTGATGTGTACATGCCGCAGAGAGCAAGCATATCAGCCTCAGAAATGCTACCCATCTCCTTGAGATGAGGTCTCTTGTTGGCCTGGAGCTCACCCATTACACTAGACAAGCCTAGAGATCCTCCTGCCTCTGCCTTCTCAGTGCTGAGATTACAGCATTTGCCTCCACAGGGGGCATGTTATGTGGGCTCTGGGGTGGGAGCTAAACCTCAGGTCCTTATGCCGGCACTTCACTTACTGAGCCATCGTCTCCTAAGTGCCAGACACAAGACTTCTAAACACCTGTCATCGGCCAAAGAAAATGCCAGGTCAGGCCCAGCCTCTTCTACCGTTTCTGTAGAAGAGAGTCAGAACACTGGCGACAGTCTGATGACCACCAAATAAATCCTTTCAGATAAAAGGTGTCAATAACACCGTCGCTGTGATCACAATTCCCTACAGGAACAACTCAAAGGAGGGAAAGATTTAAGTTGGGTTCACAGCGCAAAGGGTCTCAGTCCAGGATGGCGGAACTCTGTTGGTGGCAGATCAGGAGAGGACAAGGGCAGAGGTGGGAGGACAACTTTCAAAGGCTCACCCCAGTACCCAAAGGTTGCAGAACAGTACCAACCTCTGAGAAACACACTTTTAAAACCTGAGCCCCTGGGGGCTACTGCAGATCCAAACCGTAACCAGCGTCCACTTCTTGTGTGCACGAACCCAGACAGGCTCTGGATAAACTCTGCCAGAGTCCTTGCTATAATCATGAGCCAGCCAAGTTACTTACTTTGGAAATTCAAACTGCAGTTCTAATTTCGTAGGTGCCTATTGTACAGGCTCTGCGTAGCCTTGCAAAGCCAGAGAACCCACATGTAACTGGGGAACAGAAATGCTGCCATGCTCAAAGCCTCATTTGCAAACCCCAAAAGGAGGGATCCCTTAGCATTCATCGACTTCAGAGAAAGAAGGATGCTATTTTCATTTCTTCTTCTTCTTCTTCTTCTTCTTACTGGGTGTGCTGAAGCGGCCAGACCTACAGTTAGGAGCTATCACAATGGCTGAGGATGGGCAACGGCACCACCACAGTCTTTAATTACCTAACCTCAACCCCTGGTTCCTGTCCAATAAGGAAGAGAGCTGCATTTTGCCAGTGAGAATGTGGGAGGTGAATGGTTTGCTCATTAGACTGGTCCTTTTAGTTTCTTGGTTCACTCTTACTGCCCGAGACCTTTATCCAGCCCTACTGTGTTTCTTTACCTTTTGGCCTCCTGGTCTCATTTTCATGTTTCTTTGACCGTTTTAAAAGAATTCCTTCGTTTCTTTGTTTTCTAGAGGAAAAAAAAATTCCAGGCAATCCAAAAGTCTCCTGATTTGAAGTTTTCTTTCCAGACCTAAGGCACCTCCCGCCCCCGCCCCCACCCCCATCCCCCACTTCACACTTTTAACTGCCTTCACCCCAGCCAGGAGCTTGGGGACAATTGTCTCCAAGACCATCCAGTCCTCTCTGTCAGCAGGCCCAGTGTGAGCAGAAGTTCCAGCTCTACATAGCAGGACCTTTAAACCCGCCACAGGAATAATAGGGGTGACAGGAACGGCTCTGGCCCAGCCTGCAGGTAAGGCTGCCTCAGGGTAAGAGGAGAATGCAGGACTTCTACACAGTGCAAAGCATTGCACAGCAGACAAAGCTGATCTGCACCCTTTGCTTCCTCTTGTCCCGGGGACCTCTCACCTACCTGCCCTGACTTTCCTCTCCCTAGCACCTTAGGGCTAAGAGTCATGACTGAGTGCATTTAGTGAGTCCAGTGGGGCTCTAAAGAATGAACAAAGGGGGCTGGAGGGATGGCTCAGTGGTTAAGAGCTAGTCTGACTGCTCTTCCAGAAGACCCCAGTTCAATTCCCAGCACCCGCATCGAGGCTCACAGCTGCCTGTAGCTCCAGTTCCAGGGGACCCAACACCCTCACCCAGACATACATGCAGGCAAAACACCACTGTATATAAAATTTAAAAAACAAAATTAAGAATGAACAGTCCTCTAACTCCCAAACTCTCAGCTCCAAGGACTACAGTTAAACTAATTATGCCCCTTGTAGGACCTTACTAATAACCAGCCAAATTGTTCATAAAAACTGGTGGATGAAGTCTGAGGAAATCTCAGAACATTCTAAATATATAATGAGAGAGAGAGAGAGAGAGAGAGAGAGAGAGAGAGAGAGAGAGAGGAGGGAGGGAGGACAATACGACCATGCCTGACCCAAGTTATCTCCAGGCTCCAAATTTCCAGTTTCCTTTCTTATCCAAAATAATATCTGCCTGGAACCCAGTTACTAGGTCCCTGGATCTGAGGCATTGCTCAACCAGCAGCTGAAGCTTTGCACACTCCTATGTTCAAGTTACATGTAAGAGGCGTTCCAAAATAGCTTGTAGCTAAGTATGGATATGCAAAACTCCCCTTTATATAACTAAGCACCAACTCCTACTTTATCTCCTACCCCATCATTTGTCACAGTCAAAAATGGCAGGACAAATTCAAATCCCAGAGGAATAAAAAGTATATTGCATGGGAATCCCCCCTTGGAATCAGGATCGAAAGAGAAGCCCTTTTGTGGCCAGGTGGGAAAGCAGAGGCAGGAGGATCTCTGTGAGTTCCAGGCCAGCCAGACCTAAACCATGAGACCCTGTTTCAAAACAAGACAAAACAGAAGAAAAGGAAAGACTTTGTGAACCCAGAAATGCACTAGAGGACAAGTTCAATCTTTTTCTAACTTCCACCCAAGCAAAAATGGCTGTTGTTGTATGGTTCCTGTTTATGTTCGAGGAGGAGGAGGAGGAGGAGGAGGAGGAGGAGGAGGAGGAGGAGGAGGAGGAGGAGGAGGAGGAGGAGGAGGAGGAGAAGAAGAAGAAGACTCAAACATTTTGAAATTCGGGCCGTTTTTAAAATAAAACGGTAACGGATGTGATGTGAAATAGCCAGAGGATTCCAAAAACGTGGAAAGTGATCTTTAGGCAAGAAAATTTGGGTTTTTTTTTTTGTTTGTTTGTTTGTTTGGTTGGTTGGTTTTGTGTGTGTGTGTGTGTGTGTGTGTGTGTGTGTGTGTGTGTGTGTGTGTGTGTGTATGTGATTGTTTAATTTTGAAGCAGCATCTCTGGAGCCCAGGCTGCCCTAGAACTTTCCATGTAGCCCAGGCTGGCCTTGAATTCGTGGAGCTCTTTTTGCCTTAGCGTCCTGAGTGCTGGTGTGAGCACCACATCCGGCTCTATCGGAAACCATTAGTTAGCCGTCACTTCAGGTTAAGCTAGCACATTCCCACCCTCATCTCTGGGAATTCTTATGCCAAGTCATAAGCAGAAATAACTACAGTCGCTTCCTACTTAGTTGGGCATTTAAAGCAACCGTCTCGCACAGTCGACAATGGGGACAGAGATCCCCGCCATCCTGCTCACACTCTACCTGAGAGAAAGGAACAGAAGTTAAACATAAGCGCGCTTGGTGCTGCCAATTCCAGGATGGATTGCATCAGTGGACCCTCCCTCATCCAGTCCCTTTGTCACAGTGTCGCCTGTGAGCAGAGATTTTGAGACCTGTTTCAGCCATACAGATGAGGCAAAGGGGTCAAAGTGGCAGGTCCCTGAGAGATCTGGGATGCGTCGATGATACCAAGCCTTTCTCACTGCCATGCGTTACCGTGAGATGAACATTCTGGATAAATGATGTACAGAGTTACCCTACCTAAGCCTCCTCAGCCAAACCCAGTTTGTGTCCACAGCCCAGCTAACATCATCAGGGACACTCCGTGCGTCCAGTCCAGCTCCGTGGACCTCCAGCGGACCCACAGCCCAGCCAACATCAGGGACACTCCGTGCGTCCAGTCCAGCTCCGTGGACCTCCAGCGGACCCAGACACATGCTTAGAGTCAGGGTATTAGGAGTCATCTGTTGCACCTCAGTAGGTAATGGATACAAATACAAAATAGTAACCCAAATGAAGTCAGTGGGATGGAAGTACTGAGTGATCTTGGGCCTGCTGAGTCTCATTTTAAGTATCTTTCTTGGATATAGTTCCTTTAAAGAGTATAAGGCATTCTTCTTCTAATTGTTATTATTTATTTATTTTTCTTATTTTACATATCGATCCCAGTTCCCTCCCTTCCTCTCTCCCACCCTCCCTCCTATGCCAGGCTCCCCCCCCCCCCATAATGTGTTCTGAACGTCCCTAAAGAAACCTTCTTCCTAAGAATCGGGAGGCTCCTCTATTCTGTATGTCACTCCTATTCCATAGTTGCTACTCTTCCCCTGGCACTCAAATGAAGGCAGAAAAAAAAAACTTCTAACTTATTCTGTTATGAAAAATGGAATGGAAGTTAATGGGCGTCTCCAGCTCTGAAACCAACCATGTGGCCTTGCTCATTTTCCTCTTTAAAATGTAGTGTGGTGACACAGGTCCTTTTCTTCTTCAAATAAAGAAATATTGGCTTTACCTGTGGGACTGGAGAGGGCTCACTTGCTGATGCTCACCTGCTCTCACAGAGGATCTCACTTCAGTTCATAAGATAGATTTACATCGTGCAGCTAACGACTAATAAAACTCCAGCTCTGGGACCAACACCTCTTCCGGCTTCCAAAGGCAGTGCACTTAAGTGCATTACATACACACATACACCTAATTTTAAAACTCCATAGCCTCTTTTAAATGAAAAATTATGTGTATGTGGGAACCCGTGGACCAGGTGTAAGGACTTAAGACCCACTAGCGCTGGAGTTGCAGGTGGTGAACAACTCCTCGCTTCCGGAAGCACAGCGACCTCCCTGATC
This sequence comes from Cricetiscus sungorus, assembly GCA_030556225.1. Lineage (NCBI taxonomy): Eukaryota > Metazoa > Chordata > Mammalia > Rodentia > Cricetidae > Cricetiscus > Cricetiscus sungorus. The sequence continues at coordinate 742,953 of JANBXA010000114.1, forward strand.
CTGCAGAGGACCATTCTTAATTACCAAGCCACGTCTCCAGCCCCTCAGCCTGTCTTCTTAATGTACGGAGCTGTAGTGAACTAAAGGCTTTCCCAGACGCATTCTTTCCTAAATTACCATAAACTCATTTAAGGCTTTCTGGCAGAGGGTTTAGCCAATAGAAACCTACTGGAAGGTTGTTCAGTGGAATTCTTTCTCCACAGTTCCTGGTGTAAAGCTGGTATCTTTCTAAGGTCCTTTTAAATCCTTACAAAGCAGCTAGGGCTGTTGAAATCTTTCCAAGTGAATCACTAGGATTGTCTTTCCACCAGAAAGGGGCACAAAGACAGCCCCCAGCTACTTTGTTGCAAAATGATCAGTGTGATACAGATGGGTCCTGGAACCGGGTTCTTGAAAATTGTAGCTGCTGAACTGGTTCCAACACAGACTGTGAACGCCACCAGGAAGGTACAAAGGCTGAAGGGGAAAATCCCTAGAATTCCAGTCTTCTAAAATATTACCTATTGGTGGCTCCAGTGCACCAGTAGAAAACCCAGAGACCACTGATGGAGGTACTTCAAGGGGTCCTAAGCCTTTTAGACGTTTTCCTTTCCCTCATCTTTGTTTGGAGTTTAGGGTTTTGTTTGTTTTTTCAGACAAAGTCAGCATTGGTCTTGAACTCATGGTCATCAAGCCTGGGTTAGCTTCCTGAGGCTGGGATTACAGGAGTGCACTAGGAGCCCAGCCCCTTCACGGATTCAGACCACCGGGTTTATATGAAGCAGGGCTGTGTGATCTTGGGGAAATTGTTTTTACCTCTTGTGACTCCAGTTCCTTGCTGGTTTTTATAAGACGTTTCTCTCTGACCTCCCGTTCTGCCACTTAAGTACACATGTTTAAGTTACTGAATCCAAACCAAACAAATGATAGCTTTCAGCCTGTTCCAGGATATATCCATGAACAGAAAAAGAGCCGAGTCAGCGTCCACGAAGACATGCAATTAGATTAGATATCTCATCAAGAACTATTTTTTTTTTAAGTCCAAGTCCTTTAGTCTTCTTATGTTCAGCCTTACAGCTTTCCCAAGCAAGGACTCAGTTGCAAATAGCAAAGATTTCAGGAATCATTCTTAAAGTGAAACAATAAGCTATAGGGTCTGAAGGAGCTTCGGAGGTATTAGGATCTTATCAGTACCCAGACTGACATATTTCCTCCTACAGGACCTGGGAGCTACTGGTCCCTAGTAAATTTCTATTCACACTCACACATCTGCACGCATAAAGCCACTTTAACCAACACGCTGTGGGGTCCTTACACAAAGACAGGGCCACCAGCTGTCGGGGCACTACACTGAATTGGGGAGGCAAACCCCATTTTCCTATGTAAATTGGCCTGGATGCTCCTAGGGGCCCCAACAAAAGGGGTCAGTACTATTAAATAGGGCCATCTGGCCGGCTGCCGGCCCCGGTGACACCTCGGAGCCCAGGCGTGTGAAAGTGATCTTCAGGGGACCAGGAAGGTAGGTTGCAAGAGAACCCAGCTGTCACCTTGGCTCCGGGGTCCTGCCCACAGAGGCTGGGGATGTTCAGATTATAGGTGGTCTTAAGCTTCGGGGTCTGGGGCGCCTGGGAAGCCTCACAGAGCGGGGCGGGGCGGGGCATGCTTTGTTCCTGGACCCCGAAGGGGTGCGGCAGTCTTGGCTAGAGTCACGGCTCTGTTCCCGGGGCCTCAGGGAAGCTAGCGCCAGGCGGCCAGCAGCCTTGGGCGATTCCATAGCAACAGCGTGGGAGAGCCACAAACCTAGAGCTGGAGGGAGGACGCAGGAGGGAAACAGGAGATGGGCGTGGAGCAGGGAGAGGAGACTGGAAAGGATGGGGGGCCCGGGGGTAGGTGGGATGAAGCAAAGGATGAAGAATCGGGTGAAGTAAATGAGAGAAGGGCGCCGGGGTGCAGGGAAGGAGTCGCGGAGGTCAGCAGGAGAGAGGCAGGCGGAGAGCTGGGAGAAGGGACTCAACGTGGAAGGGGAGGGAAGACCGAATAAGAGCGGGGAGGGCGGGTGGCCGGAGGAGGGGCAGGGCGCAGGCGGGCGGGTCTCTACTGGAACCCTGGCCGCAGCTGCGGGCAGGCGGAGGTTGAGCAGGCGGCCGCGCGGTGGCCACGGCTCGGCGGCGCCGGAGACCTTAGCGCTCTCGGAGCGCCAGGGAGCAAATCCAGGTTCCGCCCGCTGCTGCCTTCCCCAGAGCCAGAGAACCCCTCCGCGGCTGCCCATGCCCTTCTAGCCCTAGGGATCCCCAGGCCGGTGCAGCCCAATCTCCCTGGGATGAGGACACCCGGTCCCCGCCTGCAGTAGACAGGGCTGAGAAGGGAGGCTTCCACCGGGGTCTAAATTCCCATTACAGAACTATTAGAAAGGTGATGTGGGCTTTCGTTTATGAGTTCATCTCCCACCCCACCCCCAAACCTGGGATCTCTACCTATAGAGAACGTACTACTAATGTTAAGTTTGTAATCTGAAAAACTATTTTTGAATTTTCAGTGTAAAATTTTAAGGAAAAGCCATTCCTTAACATGTCATTTTGAAGTCCGACCTGCTAAGCTCGAGGGTACCCACAAGTTTCAGAAAGCCAGCTAAAAGTAATCCTATTCTAAGTTTGCTATGAAAACGACTAAGATTACACTCTCAAAAGCATTTTAGCGCTTACAACACGGTATTGTAGTGTGAAATGGAAAAATAAAAAGCAAACTTATTTCGGACTCACCAGTATTTCAAAAGAAACCTAAGAGACGAGTGCTGCGTGTTTTATTTTAAAACCATCCTAAGACATAAAGGGAAGAAAAATAAACTTTTGGATGTTCTCAGCTAACATGGCCTATGGGAAAATGAAAATAAACCTAATTGAAAAAACAGCGCTCACCATAAATAGGATTAGCTTTCAAGCAGGGAACATGGTTGTTTAAAAAAAAAAAATCCACCAATCAAATCCATGTTTCATCCAGCAAAGGTCAGAAACTCCTTGGAAGCCTTAAAGAACTCGTTCTGTGGATGTGGAAGACTTTTGTGTTGTTGTTTGTTCTGAAAATCCAAAAAGCATAACCTTTGTTTTCCAGTATTACCCAGGTCACACACACACCCGACCCCCAAAGTGCACACAGGAAAGCCTGTGTGTGATAGATAGCTCATCTAGCTACAACTTTATCTCTGACCAAAAAGAGAAGATAGGACACATGAACAAACTTGTATTTACAAAACTCCACACTGAGTACATTTGTGTCTGCAGGCTGCGAGTCCCAAAGAGCTGACATGTGACAACCAATACACAATCCTTTACACGTAGAAGTCAGGTATTAAGATTATCCCATTTTACAGATGATGACATTGAATCTTATAGAGGGCAGAAAGCCTGCCCAGTTTCACAGATTCTCATAATAGCAAATGGCAGAGGTGGGACAAAGACCCCAAGCTTTCTGACTCTGGCCAGCACGCTCCTTGACTACCTCTGCAGAGGGTTCATCTTATCTAGTGGCACAGAACAGAGCCCCAGGGTGAATGCCTATAAGTTAACTGGGTTTCTCAATTTTGTCCAGGTTTTAGACTGGATTAGAAAGACATTGAAATTCAGTGGGCTGCTGAGAGGACTCTGGTAAAGGCACTTGATGCAGGACAGAATATACTCTACAAAGTTGCCTTTTTACTGAATTTTTTTAAAAAGTAGTTTAAGATCTAGAGAGATGGCTCAGGGAATAAGAGCACTGACTGCTCTTCCAGAGGATCCAGGTTCAATTCCTACCACCCCGGTGGCAGGTTACAACTGTCTGTAACTCCAAGATCTGACACCCTCACACAGACATACATGCAAGCAAAATACCAATGCAAATGAGGCAAAAGTTAAAAAGTAGACTAAGTAGAAAGTGGCGTCTTCATATTTACACAAGGGTCATGCACTTCGTTTTCAATCATTCCTCTCCCCCCCCCCCAAGACTTTCTCCCTATCTCCAGGCTGGGCAGCTGGCAATTTCTTCCTTTCTTTCTTTTTCCTTATTAGACAACCATCCCAGCAGAATGACTGATACAGAGTGAGAGGTGGCAGTCCACACCTGGAATCCCAGCACTTGGGTGGCTGTGGAAGGAAATCTGATACCCGAGACTAGCTCGGGTTACTTAGTGATGAATCCAAGGCTACCTGGAAAGCACAAGGCAATCCTCATTCAGAAACGCACAAAAAGACAAGACTATGTTTGTTTTACACAATTAAGTGGTAAACAATGTCTTTCCGTAAAGACACGAGACCCTGCTTGCCCTAGTAGTATTGTTCCATAAATAATGATGTGGATTATACAATATCAGAGACTTGAGAAACATAGGAAGTAGTGACACGCCTCCCTGAACTGAGAGCAAATATCAATTATTACTGTTTGAAATCGAGGCAATACTTAAAAATATATGTTCTGATCCATCTCTTCTTGACCATTTGGTTAAGATGGTGTATAAAAACATATGGTCTGAATTCAGACATAAGCCATCTTTTAAAATTTGGGGGAGAGGAGGATGCAGAGATGAACTGGTGATTAAGAGTACTTGCTCTTTCAGAAGACCTGGGATTCAACACCCATAAGGCAACTGCCGGCTGTCTTTAACTTTATTTCCAGGCAATCTATCGCCTTCTTCTAACCTCCTAGGACACCAGCCACACATTCATTCATGGAGGCAAAACATAAACATAAAAATGAGATCTTTTTTTAATTTGGGGAGGGGAAAGGAAAGACGACTCCACAGCTAAGAGCTTGGACAGCTTGTGCAGAGGACACAGGTTCCATTATGCACCCATATTGGAAGGCTCACAACCACGTGTCACTCCAGGCCCAGGCACTCCAGTACCCTCTTCTGACCTCGGAAGACACCAGGGGTTCACCATGGAGATCAAGCTAGCCAGGGTTGGAGTTCTGGGTTTAAACTTCCATTCGTAGACACCAGCGACGTTTGGGTTTTAGCTACACATTTAAAGTCATTTGGGGGTTCAGAATTTCCCCCTCATTCTTGCCATGGAAATAATGAAAATACGCATGTCCCTAAAATCTTCTACCTCTACACCTTCTCTTCCTCCCCTGACTCCACTACAGGAAGAACCAAGATGGCAGGAAGCAGCTGAAGGAAGGGGAAGGAACAAAAGAGGGAACACTTGGAGCAGAGATAGACAAAGGACGAACTTATCCCTGCCTGTGAGAGAGGTTTCTGGGAGCTAACAGACCCAGCCCACGATTCACAGAGATGATGACAAAGCTGAGAAACAGTGCCTCTGCCACCCCAGTCTTGTAGGCTGAGACCTGACTGGGGAGGGCCTTGGGGTAAATCTGAATTTCAGTTGACTCCAGTAAGAAAGGTAGAAAGAAGACTGCTGCAGGGTAAGCAGCCTCAAGACACCAGGAAGTCCTACGGATCTTCTCTGCTCCTTCTGCCTCTACAACCTAAACGGAAACAGCGTGTTTGTTCCTGGTCAGAGCCACTTTTCCCGTTGGCCCTGAGAGCATGCCCAGTGGGACCCAGTATTGGGGGTAGAGGAGGGGTGGGGAGGGGTGGTCAGACAGAGGCCTGAGGCTGGCAGTCTTCTGCTGACTGATGGCAGCCTCAGTTTCCAATCTCCTTTCTAATAATTTTCTAAAAAGGCTTTCCTATTAAGAAAACACCCCCCCACTAACTTCATTCCAAAGGTGAATTTTTCTCTTTTACAGAATTTAAAGGAAAAATTACCCTGCAGCTATTTTTAACATGTACCAGAGAGGAGCAATTATTTTTTCTTTGCTTAAATATTCTGATATTCCCATCACGGGTAACTGACATTTTCCCAAAACTAAAAGTGAAATTTCCCAGTAGATCTCCAGTCTGAGTAAGATTTATTAGAAAATAAGAATGAAGGGGGGGGTGAGAAAGACTAAGAATTTTTCACAGGATTCCAGATTTTGTCTCAACAAAAGTCCCTTTTAATTGAATTCACAAACAGCATTTTGCAGTAATATTATGCATGCCTTGTCTTTTTTTCCCCCCTTTGTATACCCACAGACTGCTTTTTTTTTAGGTCTGAAGTTTAAAGGAACAAAACTGAATACCCCTCCCTAGCCCCAGCAGAGGAGGGTTTAATCAGTATAGACTTTGACTTCCACTAATCCAAGGTTACTTTATGAACATCTAGAATGAAAACATTAAACATTTGTGGAAAAGTTATTAGTATTAATCATCACATAACTCTAAGCAAATGACTGTTTAAAAATAAACTTTCTTTCTCTCACTTTGTCCCCCCTCTACCCCCCCCCAGCCCCTCTCCGATTATTTTTGAGAGATCCTCCTATGACACAGCCTGCCTTGTGTAACCAAGGCCAGCCTCAAACTTCTGATCCTCCTGCCTTGCTTCCCAAGTGCTTGAAGTCCTGGCAGATACTTCCTTTCTGGCTTCCTTGCTTTCTCTGAGTGTGTGTGTGTGTGTGTGTGTGTGTGTGTGTGTGTTCATGTGTGTGCAGCACATACAGGTATGTGTGTATATGGAGTCCGAAAGACGACTTTGAGGTTCATCTTCGGGAGCATCACCTGTGGTATCTTATTAACCTCGGCCTGGAGCTCACCAATTAGGGTTGACTGGCTGTCCAGTGAGTCCAAGGAGTCCTGTCTTTACCTCCCCAGTTCTGGAATTATGATGTTACCATGCCTAGCATTTTTACATCCAGGTGATCAAATTTAGATTCTCGTGCTTGCAAGGTAAGCATTTTTACTGATTGAGCCCCACCATCTCCATCCCCCTGCTTCCTTCCTTCCTTCTTTCCTTTCGGGTTTTTGCTGTTGTTTGAGATAGTATCTTACTCTACAACTCAGGCTGCCTCAAATTCACAGCTTTCTGAGTCCTGGGATTACAGCTGTGTACCACCGTACCTAGCTACAACATCTTTTCTTGTAATTTTTTTTTAAACTATTTTATGTGTATGAGTGTTTTTTTTCTGGCATCTATGTCTGTGAACCACACACATTTCTGATGTCCTTAGAGGTCATAAGAAGGCATCAGATCACTTGAAACCAGAGTTACAGATGGTTGTGAGCCACAGTGTGGATGCTGTGTTTGCAACACCAGTCCTCTGAAGGAGCAACAGCTGTTCCTGACTTCGGGTCATTTCTCTAGACCCCAAAGGTACTCCTAGAGTATCGAATGGTGCTGTAGTTCAGTGGTAGATTGCTTGCCTAGTATTCAGAAAGCCCTGGGCTCAGGCTGCAGTACAATAAACGCATAAACAGACCAGCATCATATTGGACCTTAGCATAAGATTTCAAAGCTTATAAAATGAAACTTGTGACACTACCACATCAGAAATGGCTTTCTGAGGTGGGGATTGGTGACTCACGATTTCAATCCCAGCACTCAGGAGGCAGAGGCAGGAGTTTCTAGGCCAGTCTGGTCTACAGAGTGAGTTCCAGGACAGCCAGGGCTACTTTAGTGGAAGCTGTGTCCAGAGATAGGAGGCAAAATTTAGGTTCCGAACTGCGTTTGCAAAAGCGTCTGAACACAGAAGAATGGGAGGCTGAGGCATCCATTCCCACTGGATTTTCCCAGACATTATAAAAAGGAAAGCTAACCATTTGTTTTGAGCAAGATGCTCAGCAAGGTTTGTGTGATGCTGGGTAGTAAGGCCATGCCCTGCAATCATCTGCAGTCCTTACACTGACCCACAAGAAGCCCCGGTACACCCTGTGTTGTGACTGCACTGGATTCCAGGTAAGGAGGCCTGTTGAAGAAGACCCACGTGAGCACCCAGACTGAAGAGGGCAATCACAGCATCTCCGCTTCGGTTCTAGCTCTTGAGGTGGGGATGGCGGGGGGGGGGGAGGGGGAGGGGGTAGGAGAGTGGGGGTGGAGGAAACTCACTCCCAGATTCCCAGGAGAAAGAATGCACTGGAGGAACCGGCTGGGTTGAGCTACTTAGAGCTCCTGGCCTTGTGGTGCATCACCTGTATGATTAGAAGACTCAGTCCCGCATGTTCCCAGCGTCCCTTGTGGGCCAAAGTCTTAAGGCATCTCTTCTACCCAAAGCCAAGTGTCAGATGGAGGCCATCTCTCCCGCATACAGGCAGGCTTAGAAGCATTCAGAGGTCACACTCTGGGTTTTTGTTTTGCTGTAATTTGGGAAAACGACCATTGCTTAGGGGTAGGAGAGTGGGCTCGGAAAAAAATAAATTAGCCAACAGAATGGTTGAACTTCAAGGGTGATGTTACTCTTTGTGATGCCATTAACAGCTGGATGGAACTGGTTAACAGCTAATTGAAGGATCGCTCTTTGGGGAAATTGAGCTGGGTGGGACCCTTGACCTAGTTCCTTATGGATTAGAGGGCGGGGCGAGGAGGAAGGGCGGGGCCTCTGGGAGGGGAGGGGAGCTTGTTAAAGACCCACAGGAGCGATCTGGCGGGCTTGGCCTTTCCTCTCCTTCCACAGGAGGCCAAGCTTTATCTTTACTGATCTTGCCTCCAACCAGGCGCTGGACAAGACTGTTCCTGCCCATTTTTATACGGTGCTTTACAATGTTTACCTGGGGATTTATTGTTAGGATACAGGAACACAGTTGTGCCTGCTTGTGCTGCCCTGGGCCAGCAAGCACACCTTAACCTTGGAGAGACTTGATCCCCAGCTCAGAAGCCAGGCAAACTGAAGACCCTCGCCTGATTTTTGTTGGTTGTTCTTCACAAAGCTGCTTAAGTCTTCGCCTGGAACCCTCTGTCTGCAGAGTCACTGGCCATCTTTAAATCTCATTTCTAAATGTGGGGACTTAAAAAAAAAAAACCAGTGTAGCCAAGCTAAGGCTCACCTGTGAGTCAGCCATGAAGAGAATATAGAGAGCTGAAATAGTTTAAGCTGGGGAGAATTTAGATCTCTCTATCTCTCTATCTTGCTCTTATTTTGTTTTTTGAAGACAGGGTTTCTCTGTGTGACAAATTTGGCTGTCCTGGAACTCGCTCTGTAGACCAGGCTGGCCTCGAACTCACAGAGATCTGCCTGTCTCTGCCTCCCAGGTGCTGGGATTAAGGGTGTGCAGATTTCTCTTATTTTACTTTTTTTTTTTTTTTTTTACAGAATGGTGTGTGTGTGTGTGTGTGTGTGTGTGTGTGTGTGTGTGCATTATGTTTCTATGTGCACAGACTAGGAGGCCAGAGGGTTTTGGGTCCCCTGGAGATGGAGTTACAGGTGGTTGTGAGTCACCTTATGTGGGTCCTGGAACTGAACTCCTGTCCTCTGGGAGAACCACAAGCTCTCTTAACCGCACAGCCATCTCTCACAGATCCTTTTTTGTTTCATTTTTAGATTTTAAAATATTTTTATGCGTGTTTTCCTTTTCTGTGCATAAATATTTTGCCTGCATATGTGTCTGTGCACCCACGTGGTACAGGGCTGATGCCCGAAAATGTCAGAAGGTGTCAGATCCCCTGGGACTGTAATTAGAGACAGCTGTGGATTATTATGTAGGTTCTAGGAACCCAACCCAGGTTTTCTGCAAGAGCAACAAATGCCTTAGCCCCTGAGCCTCTCTCTGGCCCGACTGTTCTTTGTTGTCATGTGTAGTTTTAGACGGAGTCACTAGGTGGGTGAATCTGGCCTGGACTTAGCTGTGAAACCCAGACTGGCCTCAAACTCAGTATCGTCTTAAGTTGACCTCTGGAATGCTGGGATTACACTAGTCTGGAGAGGATTTGATAGGCACTCGCTTGTAGGACTGTCTCCAAGGACTCCCTGAAGCTCAGCACACTGCACACCATGTTTTAACCCTACAGACCTCTACTTCCAGATTCCCTAAAACACACTCACTTCCTCCCCTGCTCTGGTTACTCACCGCACACTGTACATCAGGCCATCTGTGCTCCCCTTAGCCCTGACCTGATGACCCTGTTGTAAGGTGTGACATTGCTCATCCGTGACTCTTTCCTGCCATCTTCTCCTGCTAGATTAGAGGGCAGGAAGGAGGGAAGGCTGATTCAGCCCAGTGTGATCGCGTAAAATATAAGGGAAAGTGAACCTCCCCCCCCCCATGATTCTGCTACACATCTGCTGTTTTCTCCATTATTTTAGAGGTCATCTAATCTCCATCACAACCAAAGATATTAAGTGACAGGCCTGGGGTCACACACAGACAGAACTCCCTGTACAGGATTCTCGTCATCCCCTGCCCCCAGCAACCCCACCCCTCGTGAGCCCTTCCAGAGCTGCCTCCCACTGGAGTGTGTGAGGAAGAAGGCACAGAAGAGACAGACATAGCGGCACCCTAAGCCAGCTTTGGTCCCACTCAGGGAGGCAGTTTACATATGACACATGAGACACTGTAGAGCTGGCGATTCAAGCTTCCAGGCCCTAGTGGTTAGGCTTTGGTCTAAGCCCATCTGTATCCAAGAGAAGGCTGATGACTTAACCAGAAAATTCAGGCTCAGTGTTCATGCTGCTGCCCACCATAGGACTCAGTGGGCCAGCCTTCCTGTCCCCCACAGAAACAGGACTGTGGAGAAATCACACAGAGGCATTCAAAGGGCAGGATGAGTGGATGCAAGGCCATTTCGAACCGCTAGTCAATGGACTTTCTCTGGGCCTCCAATACCACATAAAGTTACTAACTGGTGAAAATCTTTTAACTTTTTAATTATTATTTTATCCTCTTTTAAAATTTTCATGTGTACGGTCTTTTGCCTGCCTGTGTATCTGTCTACAAACCACTATATATATGCCTTGTGCCAGAAGAGGGCAACAGATCCCCGGGAACTGTAATCACAGATGATTGTGAACACCCTGTAGGCGCTGGGAATTGAGCCCAGCTGGTGAAAGCGAAAGCACAGCCAGTGCTCTTAACCACTGAGCCACCTCCCCAGCCTCCTCAAAGAGTTTCGAGATGATATTCTCGTAACCACTACCTAAGCAGTCTCAACAACAGATTGTAGGCAGCCAATTACCTTCTGCATCTCATGATTATGAAGAATATTCTTCCAGAGGACCAAAGTGTGGTCCCCAGCAACACCATCCTCCGTCCTCTGAGCGCACTCCACACAAAGAAACACACACATATACCTAATTAAAAATAAAGCCTTTTTGTTTGTTTGTTTGTTTTAAATTCAAGACAGGGCTTCCCTGTGTAGCTTTGGATCCTGTCCTGGAACTCACTCTGTAGACCAGGCCAGCCTCGAACTCACAGAGACCCACCTGCCTCTGCCTCCTGAGTGCTGGGATTAACAGCACCTCTGCCCAGCAATAAAATATGTTTTAAAGTCTTCTATTTATTTTTTCATTTATTTAACACAAAGTTGTCCTTATATCTGAAGTAGTGTGTTGTGGCTTAATACATGTGACAGTGTATAATGTTCAAAGGAAAGTAAATATATCTGTCTACCTAAACACGATTTCTTTGTGGTGCACATCCCAAACCGTTTTTTGTTACCTTCCTGAACTATACAGTACTTTATCATAGCCTCTACCATGGAGGTAGCTCTTAAACATGGGCTGGCTCATGGCAGCGGTTCTATTCTGGGGCTGAAAATGATCTTCCTGTAAATGAAAGCCAGGCTGTGGGCTTCAGAGGACTTGGCCTCAGTCCATGTCATATGCTTATGAGAATTGAAGATTTTTTTGTGGGGGGGATGAAACTGGATGTTTCTGAAGTCAAGGCAAGCCTTATTTTCCAGCATCTCTTTCATTCTTATTTTCTTAAAGGCTGATGGTGATACAAAGAAAGGCTAGAGAATTCTCAAAATGCTCACACAATGAGATTGCTATCAAATAGACATGCTTTTACCTTAGGAACTCTGTGAGCATAAACGTTGAAAATTATTCATGTTGGCAGACTTGAAAAGCACCCATCTGAGGCTGCATGCCTGTGTCTGTGAATGCTGGAGGGGTGTCTCTCTCAGTGTGCAAATTTGTGAGCATAACTCTGCTCAGGGGTCTAAGTGTCCCTGCCACTTGTCATAGTGAAGGAAGATCCGTGTTTCACTAAGTAAGAAAAAAAACTACTTTTTTTTTAAAGAGAAAATTCCTATTTACTTTCCCATGAAGGACTCCTTCAGAAGGAGCCATGAGGTATGAAAAGGGTGTTATTTCTAGACAGTGTTTCCAAAAGTGGAGTAGGGTAGATCATTTTATGTGGCTATGAATAAACATCTTTATTTGAATAATTATGCATTTACTTTCATCATTCTTTTCTCCCCCTCTCCTTTTAACACTCACAGCCTGGGTACTGCTGTCTGCCTAGGGACCACTGGTTTTACAGCAGCGTCTATTTGGTTCCTCCTGTCTGCCCTGCCAGAAGCCCGGAAGCCCAGGCCTTGAAGCTTGTTGACAAGTCTCCAGCCATTCCTAAGGACTCTCTTCACTGGCCGCCTTCTGTAACTCACAGTGGCAAAGCTCTCTCTGGAGAGCCACACCTGCCTGTCTTTTCCACAGAGCAAAGCCTTTCCTGGTAAACAAGAGTAATAGGTGACAGCCAGTGACTGCTTTTTGTCTCAGTTACTTACTGCTATGTAGATCACCCAAATTGAGTGGTTTCCCGTGATAACCACGCCATTTGCTTTCTAATTTCAGCGGATGGATTGCTCAGACATTCTAGCCCCGTCATCTGGAGGCTTTGAAAAGCTGGCTGGAGCTGGAGGCATCTGGTGGCTCCCCCAGAAGGCTGGGTGGGAGGGAACCTCACCTCTGTGTGTGTGGAATAAGTGTCCCCAAAGACACAGAGATATTGCAAAGAGATCTCGGGTGCAGCGTTAGCTGCGACATCTCCTCTGTAGCCTTCTATTCACTGAACAGTCCCGGGACCTAGGTAAGAAGAGGATAGGGAGTAGGTCAGCCTCTGAGGGGTGGAGAGTGGCTAAGACTGCAGGCACCTTTAACCCACCACAGCCCCTTTAAACAACGGAGTTCTCTTTAGTTTTCTAGGCACAACAAACACTTTGGGAGTTCAGGTTCAATTACCCCTGGAATAAACTTAAGTTCCTTGGGTAGAGAAAGTGTGATGTTTCCCCAGGCAGTCCAACACCGAGGCTAAGGGCTGCTTCAGACAGACTACGGTTGTTAAGTGTGTAAACACGGGCGCACAGAAATTCGGCTGGCCTTTCCAAACAACACACGAGAGCCCAAGTTTCACTTCCAGGTGCTTCGCTCCAATGCTTCAATGCTTCGATGCTACAGAAACCAGAGGTTGACTCTAATAAAAGATTTGCTTTCTCTCCGGCAAATCCCATGACTTATCTGGGACTGGGGTCAATACGTGTTTGGGTTCAAAGGGCTCCCCCCCCCCCCCCTCTCTCTCTCTCTCTCTCTCTCTCTCTCTCTCTCTCTCTCTCTCTCTCTCTCTCTCAGGAAAAACGTGAAGAGAGAAAACACGACAATTATTACCCATTTATTACCAGCTATTACCAACTTGGTGAAAGCTGCAGGTTTGCCAATCACTCTGTGCCTGGGTTGTCTATGGGTTTTGAGTGGGGCGAACATTCATGCCCTCAGCAGCTCTGGGGTTTGCTGGCTGACAGCTCAGTTACTGAGAAGTCTCCTCAGCCCAGCTGTGTCTGCACAGCAGGAGCTATTTAAATGGAAACGTTTTCAAGGCGATTGACACCACACTGCGCGATAGCCACGCCCTGCGTCGGACAATATCGACTTTATTTATGACTTCAGACATATTAACTCCCGACTCCTCTTACTCCCACAAAAAGTCCTAACCAATGTGTTTTTTGTAAAGTAACGCCCTCTGGAGTGGAGACCATTTCTCTCTCGTTTTTCTGGCTCCTGCAGAGGGACGCAGCCCCAAGTTAGTCCCTGGAAAATAGCTTTCTAGGTTCATTTTAGGGCAGCTCTTTGGGGCGGAAAATCTCCCAGACTTTGATACCCCTGGAGAAGATATGCAAATACCTGCCGGTTTGCACCCGAGCTCCATTGCCCCCCCCCCGCCTGTGATGCCAAGGGCTGCGGAACCTCGTCCACCCCAGCAGCAAAATCCGGGGCTTCCGCCCACAGCCAGCCGACAGAGGCAACACAGGGGTCCCAGCGTTTGGGTGCAACTGTGGGACCTCGAAGCCACGTTTGAGCCACGTGGTCGCTGACGCTGCTGGCCGTTACGTCATCTGCAGGCCCGCACCCTGGGAGGTCAAGGTCAGGGAGGGTGGAGTTGGTCACTGTTTAACGCCAACCGCTTAGCACCTTGCGCTCCAGGAACGAACTGGGCACACATAGCGGAGAAAACTACCAGGGCACTCACGCAGGGCCAGCAAGGGCCACCGTGCCCGCAGCCTACCCCAAGGAAGAGGCGTCTGGAAGTTTCCACGCAGCCCCGGGGAGCCTCCTACACCCAGCACACGCCAAGCAGGTTTCAGAAAAACCAATGAAAGGACAAATTACAAGACACTAAACTGGCGAGTCCCTGAAATCCAGTTAGGAAAAGGACATGAGATCTAAACTAAGATGAACACTTATTAAAACAAACAAACAAATAAAATACAGCGAGAAGTAAAGGAACAAGGGTCACGATGAGGGTGCAGACAGAGGGCTTGTGTTCTGTCTGGAATCCTGTCTACACAGAGAAAAGCCCATCCTCCCGTACACATTTTTGTTTGGTATAAAAAAATACTAAACAGCACACACACACACACACACACACACACACACACACGTTACCTATTTGAAAAACGTTTGTGTGAGGTTATTATTATTGTTATTATTTATTTTTAATTCTGATTCTGCAATCTCTAGACTCTCATCTGAATCTCTCAGCTGTTCATAGGAAAGAGCTGTGGTTGAGCAGCGACAGCCCAGGGTCCGTACTTATTGGCCAGACAGACCGCTTTTTGTCTTTTCTGGGTTTGTGATGTTGAAAATGAGTTCTCTCCGTGGCAATGGGCCCACACTTGCTGATGTGTCGCTCAGACTGCCCTTGGACTCACAGCAATCCTCCGGCCTCAGTCTCCCTAAACTGGAATCCCTGGGCTTCAGGTATACCGAGTACACACCAGGGTAACCGGGCCACATCCCCGGCTCCCTAGTGAGACGTCGTGGAAACAAATGAATAGAAATTACCTTTTTTTCTGCGGTTTCAAACACTGCACTCAGCCTCTTAACTCCTCAGAGTTACAAGTGAGAGACCGAACAGTGTTGGCGCCTCGGAAACGCAGTGGGAAACTTCGCTTGGTGGGGTGAGGATTTCTTGCTTCAAAACACTTGGGGAACATTTTCTAGCCTCGCTGTTGGAGATTCCTAACAACATCAGCATATTAAAGCCTCGTAAATTTATGCCTAATTGATTTTCGCAAAGGTTCCAAAGCAACTCAACAGGGAAAAGGTGATCTCTTCAACAACTGCCACAGCTGGCCACCCACCTGCAACCCCTCCAACCGTCATGATTTAGTTCCGGGTGAATCACACTTCCAAGTGTAAGAACCAAAATTAAAGGGTCCGTGGAGAGTGTGGAAACAAGTTTTTACAGATACAACAGAAGCATGCAAGTGTGTTGATGTTGTTTAAAGATAGGTTGGATCTTGTCAAAATTTAAAACTTGTGCCCGGCATGGGAATGTGTGTGCACACACACTTGTGTTCCCAGAATTGTCCTCTGCCCTTCACAGGCACACCACGGTGCACATCGATACCCCCCACTGCATCCAGGTGCACACACACACACACACAACACAATAATAATAATAATAATAATAATAATAATAATAATAATAATAAGCCTATCGATTGAAAAGGCGCAATCAAGAAAGTGAAAGCAGATAAGAGCATACAATTTTAAAAGAAAGTGAATCAAAGCCACAGCCAAATGGCCCAGCAGGTCAAGGTCCTTGCCCTGCAAGCCTGCTGACATGAGATTGCTCTCCAGAACCTGGGTAAGGCAGGGGTGGGGCGGCCACTGCCAAGCTGTCCTCTGACCTGCACATGCTCTACACACACACACACACACACACACACACACACACAGAGTCGTGATGAATAATTTAAAAAGAAAGAAAGGAAAGGGACTGGTGAGATGTCTCAGCAGGTAAAAGTGCTTACCTTTCCAGCCTGATAGATGAGTTTGATTCCTGATCGCACATAAAGAGGCAGAGAGAACCAATTCCCTCAGGTTCGTCTCGGATCTTCACAGGCACACTATGGCACACATGCCCAAGCACAGACATCATGTGCACATGTACACACCAATAAAAGAGAAAGTAACCAGAGAACTGTACTTGTGGTGCCTGCAGCTCCAAACACACACACTCTCCGCTCTCTTAGTTTTCGTCTCTGGGGCACACCTTTAATCCCAGGTGGATCAGGCTCCAAAGCCATAGAAAGACCCTGTCTCAAAATAACAAAACAAAACAAAACAAAACAAAAACATAGAAATGAGTTTTCATGCAAAAGCAAATTCATGGGAGAATTTGTCTCTGGGGCCAAAAGAGGGTGTAGCTGCAAATGACCAAAAACTAATGAATGGAGAAGCAAACAGGATCTACAGATTCAGAATGTTACCTGTCAATCAAGAGACACTACCTGTCAATCAAGAAACCCATATATGTTACTAAGTTTATGAATGACCCTCAAAAATCAAATAGAATGCTTACTGAAGGAGGGAATGTGGTGTTAATTTTTTATAAAATATCCCCAAAACAAATCTGTAAAAACAAGGGGAAGAATGTAGTTGTCTGAGGCCAGAAGTTGGAAAACTTGTGATGATAAAGAGAGATAAGGTGTTTTTTTTACCTTTTAAAAGGATTTGTTTATTTGTATGAATATATGACATGTATGTGCACCTGCACTCGTGTGCAAGCATGGAGGCTGGGGAGGGTATTGGGTGGTCTCCTTCATCATCCCCTGCCTGTTGCTTTGGGGCAGAGTCTCTCCCTGAGCCTACAATTCATGTTTTCTCAGCTAGGCTAGACACCTACAAGCCCCAGCCATCCTCCTGTCTCTGCTGCCCCCAGGCCCCATGAAGCTGGGGTTGCATGAGTACTAGGATCCGAACCCAGGTCCTTATGTTTGCAGCGAGTGATTCCACCATCTCTCCAGCCTGAGAGTCAGATCTGTTGGAGACTGAAGTGCTCTGAACTTGGACTTAGGTAACGAAGTCACAACCCTATAAATCCACTTAAAATCATGTAATTATACCCTTTAAAAAAGTAAATTTCACGACTTGTAAATTTTACCTCAATGAAACTGTTTGTTTTAAAGGTGTGTTTTCTGTATATATCCTGCCTTTGTGAGTGCCATACCATAGACTAACATGTTACAGATCCAGCAACTCCATTGTAAAACAAACAAAAAAAACACCATTTCACTCTAAATTCATCATAAGCCAAACTTATGTGCCCACAGGAAGTTTTTCACTGACACCAATTAAACTCCTTCAAATTGTCACAGAAACAGAAGGAAATGATCGAAAGCCCTTCTCACCTCGCCTCTGTTGTGCCGAGCCCCACCACACACCCCCACCAAGCTCTGGGAACCCAGTAAATGACATGCACTTGACTCATCCTGGTCCCTGAGGGTTTTGTTTTGTTTTGACTTCAGCAGAAATAAATGTAGTTTCTGCGATTAACCCATACACACCAGAAACTAGAGAGGCCTTGCCACCCACCCGTGACAGACACCGTACCGGTCTTCTGCCGGGGGCTGTCAGCCTGGGAGACTGAGATTAGCAAGCAGTTGTATCAGAAGCTGAGTGTAATTAATTACATAATTTAGAAAGTTTCCAGGTTAATTCCGCTGGAAGTATATTGGACAATTAAGGTATTAGTGAGGATTACTGTCAAAAGAAAAGTAGGCGTGAATGAAGCACTTGCTCGATCACTCACCTGCGAATCATGCTAACGTCTTAGGCTCGGTTTCGAGCCCTGCAAAACAGTGGAAGACAGGCTTGCTTGCGCTTACTTGCAGAGCCTTGACGGAGAACATACATTGGCCTCCTTGGCTTGAGAACATGGGAGAATGTGTGAAAGTTCAGTGCACACTGTGGGTTGGTTTTTTATGGGGTGGAGCTATTGTATATCGGAGAGTGTGAAGAGATTTAGATCAGAATCATTTGCAGATGTTATATATAGAAGAAGAGGCATTTCAGAAGATGTACTAACAAGACATTCTTTGCAAAGAACTGCTCTAAGCCGGTTGTGGTGGTGTGCAATGTGAAAGTGGGGACTTGGGCTACACACTTGGAGTCAGCATGAGCTACTCTCCAGCCAGGGGTGGTGACACAGGCCTCAAATGCACTTGGGCCGCAGGTGGGTCATTGTGAGTTTGAAGCCAGCCCGATCAACATCAAGTTCTAAGTTAGACAGGACTACTACACAGTGAGATCCTGTCTCAAAAACAAGTAAATAAAAAACAAATAAAAATTAAAAAGTAAGAAAGGAAAAAAAAAAAAAAGACTCTATCTTAAAACACCAAAGCCCAAACAAAAATCCTGTCTGTGGTTTTTGTCAAAGAGAGAAGTAGAGGAGAAATGGCTTGTTCTACCCAATTTGCTCCTCTGTGAAGGATATCTCACAACTATCTCAACAGGGAAACACCATGTGTGAGGACTATGGATGAATTTATTAAAAGGATGAAAGGACTTCAAGCATATGCAGTGTTGTTTGTCCCTATCTCCATTCCTTCGTTATAGTAACCTACAGTGAACACCGATGATGTTGAGAAACCCAGCCAGAATTGTGGGACTGCTTGTTTTCATATTTAGGAAGGGAACAGAAGCATTGAGGGGTTACTACCAGGAACCAAACTCAGGCCCTGTGTGTGATAGACAGGGGTCACATATATGCCCAGGACTCAGAACACAAACTTTGGTCAAAATTATTTTTGTGTGTATGAAGCAGAAGGAACACTTAACCCCCCTTTTAAGGCACCCATTTTTATGTACCCCTGGCTGGCAGGGAACTTGATATGTAGATTAGACTAGCTTCAAACTCCCATTGATCTACCTGCCTCTGGCTTTGGAGTACTAGAATTAAAGATACTGTGTTAGGCAAACAAATTGTATATTTTTTTTAATTTTATAAAATTAACCCTATCCCAAATATTCATGACCCAGAGACTGATATTGGGGTTCAAGCTGAAGATCATGAAAGCAAAACACCCAAGCCAGTAGATCTCACTCTACCTCAGACTGAAAGCCAATCCTGGCTCCACCAAACCTCAGACTGCAATCTAGACAACTATGCTCTCCTCAGAGTGGCTGGACAATCCTGAGACTGAATGTCTTCGTGTCCTCAATGTGACTGGAGAACAAATGTCAGCTCTGAGACCCTGTTCCTGTCTTACCCACCTCTCCTGAGTCCTGGAATTAAAGGCGTGAGATCCCAAGTGCTCAGATGTCTCTGTGTGGGCTGTTTCTCTTAGCACTGGATCAATGTCTTGTAGTCAGTATGGCCTTGAACTCACAGAGCTCTGTGTACCTCTTGATCCTGAGTCCTGGGATTAAAGGTGTGTGCCATCACTGTCGAGCTTCTATAGCTGGAGGCTGACTTTGCTTTGTGAGTCCCCAGGCAATCTGTAATAAATGACAAATGATAGAAAGTATCTTTGAAACAGAAGTACAAACTGCCTATGGTGGTGCGTGTCTTTAATCTCAGCGCTTGGGAAGCAGGGGCAGGCGCTCTTTCAGTTCCAAGTCAGCCTAGTCTAAATAGAAAACTCCAGGACAGACAGAGCTACACAGAGGGAGATGGCCCCAAGCAGTCAAGTCCACCCCACCACCAACAAGAAGCACAAGAGGATGAGAAACCCAGTGCGGTGGCTTGAAGGAGAACTTCAAGCTGTCACAAGCACAAACGTTTTAGTCCTTAGGCCTAGTTAGTGAAATAGTTTTGGAGAGGATTACAGTGTGTGTCCTTGTTCAGAAAGTACGCCACTGGAAGTAGACTTTAAAAGCCCACTTCCAGCTGGGCAGTGGTGGCACACCCCTCTAATCCCAGCTCTCGGGAGGCAGAGGCAGCCAAATCTCTGTGAGTTCAAGGCTGGCCTGGTCTACAAAGTGAGTTCCAGGACAGCCAGGACTGTACCAGGATACCAGGCAGGCTCAGTTTCTTCCCTGTTCCCAGTCTTTTTCTCTGCCTGCTGCTTGAGGATAAGACGTAAGCTCTCAGTTACTGCTCTAGTGTCTGCCACGGTCCCTGCCATTATGCCTACAGGGATTCACCCTCTGGATCTGTAAGGAAGCCCCCAATTAAATGTTTTCTTTTATATCGCTTTGGTCAGGGTGTCTCTTGACAGCAACAGAACAGTGATGAAGACATTCAGTGTTATCAAAGATTAAGCCTGGTTAGGAAGGGAGGAGGGATGAGGTTCTGATTTGGTCTAAAGTCTGAACTTGCATCTCAAGTCAAGTTCAACGGCATATGTTTTCAGGGAGAGCAATCTGAACCCTAGAAGCCCCAGTGACCCTGTGAGAACCACATATTTACTGAGATCTAAAGTTTTCCATGAAGCTTGTGACCCTACTGCCTCATCTTTGCAGGTTGCGCTTACACTCTGTTGGCTTCCTTCCCCTGGTTTGAAAGCCTTGGGAATCCAATCTTTCTTCTATGGCAGCCTCTCTCCACATAGTTTTCACTCATAACTGCAGGGGTGAACTAAACCTTATGTCCTTTCCCCCTCAAAATTGGCTTTGTAGTTCCTAGTGTATATTTGCTATTTTCCAAAACACACACACACACACACACTATTCATCCCTACTTGATTTTGGAATGTCTTTTCTTTCCCCCTCCTTCCTCCAGACTGTGAAGAGCAGAGGGTTTGAAAGAGGTAAATGAAAGATTTAGGCAGACTCTGGGGAAATGTCTGAATGGGGTAGGAGTCACTGGGGAGAGGGACTGTGCTTTCAAGGACACATCACATCTCTGCCTCTGGTACGTCACAAAAGAAAAACCTTTGTAAGACTATCTCCATATTCACTCAAAATGTCTTCTATTCTCTCCTGAATGAGAGCATTGCTCAACTCCAATGGATGTAGGTATTAAGTATTAATGATTATTTTAAACCCTTTTTACGGGCTGGAAGGCGGGGATAATCTACTGCTTTTATGAGGTCTCTGTTAGCATTTCAATCCATCACCTTGCTTTTTCTCTTCTACCTATCCCCTGTTGCTAAACTTTCTTTACACTTCACTTCATAAGCTATCCGTAATGTAACGTTCTGGGCAATCTTTAATTTTTAGCTGCTTCAAAAGTAACAAACAATACTGTGACAAATATCTTCCGGCATGTACTTTGTCAACATTTTGTATTAAACAATTGTTTTTAGTGAATTGGAGCTCCTTGCACACAGGCTTCAGTAACAGCAAAGGGAGGATTATAATTCTTTTTATTCCAGCTTCATCCAGAACGGCTCTCCTATTGTCTCAACAGGACAGAAGGAAGAGCCACAATTGCTCAGTTTGATGTTCTGGCAGGTACTCCTGTGAGCCTAAATCAAAAATCCTTCCTCCTCCTTCTCCTCCCTCCCTTCCTCCCTTCCCTCCCTCTCTCCCTCTCCCTCCCCCTCCCTCCTTGCCTCTCTCTCTCTCCCCCCTCCCTCCCTCCCTCCTTCTCTCTCCCTCTCCCTCCCTCCCTCTCTCCCTCTCCCTCCCTCCCTCCCTTCCTCCTTGCCTCTCTCTCTCTCCCCCCTCCCTCCCTCCCTCCCTTTCTCTCTCTCTCTCCCCCCCCTCTTGTGTGTGTGTGTGTGTGTGTGTGTGTGTGTGTGTGTGTGTGTGTGTGTGTGTGTTTACAGACAGGGTTTTTCCAAGTAGCTTTGGATCCTGTCTGTGTGTGTGTGTGTGTGTGTGTGTGTGTGTGTGTGTGTGTGTGTGTTTACAGACAGGGTTTTTCCAAGTAGCTTTGGATCCTGTCTCGTGTGTGTGTGTGTGTGTGTGTGTGTGTGTGTGTGTTTACAGACAGGGTTTTTCCAAGTAGCTCTGGATCCTGTCCTGGAACTCACTCTGTAGACCAGGCTGGCCTCGAACCCACATCTGCCTTTGCCTTCTGAGTGCTGGGATTGAAGGTGTGTGTCACCACTGTCTGGCTAATTTCTTTAATTAATTAATTTTTAAGGCGAGCATGCAAAGTAATGGCTTTTACATGAGAATCCTTTTCGAAGTCTAGACTGGGTAGCTTGGCACCAGATAAAGGACTTACCTGAATGTAGCCGTAGTGCTCAGGATACAGAGGCAGGAAGAGGGCCTCGTGGAGACTAGCCTAGGCTATATAACATGACAATTAAGAGAAAACTGGGCTCTCGCAGACTTTTTTTCTTATTAGAAGCAGTTTATACAGCATTTACATTGGAGCACACAGACAGAGTCATTCAAGGTTACATGCGTTTTTGCGGATCGAAACTGCTGATAAGCCTAGAGCTGGCTTCTCCATTCCTATTCTTCTCTGCTTCCTCTCAAATAATGTATTTCATTGTTAATGTAAAAGTGCACCATTGTGCTCACAAAAGAACTTGGCAGTTCAGAAATAAAGAATGAGAAAAAAAAAAAATTCTGCAAATCTTTGCCAGACTTCAAGTCCTTAAAGTTAATTCCACTGTCACAAATGATTCCCCAAGAAAGTAAGCCACCCGTATCCATGGAGTAGCCTGTTGGTTCCTCTACACTTGTGGCCTGTCCTTCCATCCATTGTGGCCACAGGATTTACTGTGTCAGAACCCTCTGCTCACCCTGATTATTCAGCCTGTGGGCAAGTCCTCAAATCCAGCAGTAGGTACCAGGCCCTTTGTTATGCAGCCTCGAACACACAGAGTTAGCTCCCTCTTTCCTTTCTCCTAGACAGGTCTCACTTTGTAGAACAGGTTGGCCTCAAACCCACAGATCTGCCTCTCTGCCTCCCAAATGCTGGGATTAAAGGGGTGTGCCACCATGCCATCCCAAACATAGTTAACACCCCATGTTAGGAGACTTTGCCAGTCAGAGTGCTTTTGCTTAAGATTTTCTTTTTTGCAATTACACAGAACACACACACACACACACACACACACACACACACACACACACACACACTCAGCAAGAATTTAATGGGTACCGGTTCTTTTTCTGTATAGGTGGGGGTTACCTCTTTGGTTCCAATTGTACTTCCATTTGGCCCTCTTACTCCCTAAGGACAAGGACATTGACTTTGGACCCTGGTCCCTGGCTCAACCAATGCCAGTAGAACCCCTGAGGTACTCCAACATTCAGACAGTGTCATGTAGATGCCAGGAGTGACATTAATGCTTTATACGAGCCAAAATATTTTCAAAACAAGTCTCTAAAAACAAACCACGAAGCCTACCTAACTCAATGGCTTAAAACAATGGGCATCTTTTACTTTGTTTTTGAATGTGCAGTTTAGATGGGGCTCGGCAGGACGACCTAGTTCTGTCCCATTGGAGGATATTTTGACGGTTGCTCCTGCATGTGGTAGTCGGTGCTGAATGGTGGCTGGGACCTGAGTCAGCATCCACATATGGTCTCTCCATGTGGTTTCCTTACCAAATAGCTGGGTTTCAAACGCAAGTGTCCCAAGATGATAAGATGAGCTCTGTGGAGACCTTGTGATTTACCTTGGAAAGCCACACTGCATCACCTCTGACAGAATTCTATTGGTAGACAGCCACAGAGGTCTGTCTAGGTTCAAGAGGAGGAGGAGGGGGTACCTGGTAGGAGAAACATCGATGTACAAACAGCCTGCAGAATTTGGATAAAATGTGGTGGCTAACTCTGGAAGATAAAAAACCTTCCACAGTCATGAATAAATTGATAAAAGTATATTCATTTAAAAATACTTGAAGCAGGGCTGTTTTCATCCATTGCCAGCCGATAGGCCTCAAAGAGTACATGAATAGCCACCTGCCATCATTCTCAAGTATGGTGTCCTTGGACTGTTCCAAAACTTAAGCCAAGCCCATGTGTCAAAGAAGATAATTTTTGGATAACTTATAAAAATCTAGATATTGGTGCCATGACAGACTGGACAGGGCAAAAAGATTCACGTGCAGGCCCACTCCGGGGCTTCCAGGAGAAAACATGGGCCCAGCGGATGGGACATTGTTATGGTGAGCAAATGTATGGTATGCTATTGAGGGGGAGAGGAGACAGAGAGAGGGCATATACACACACACACACACACACACACACACACACACACACACACACACACACTTCCTATGGGCAGAAGCATATCTAAAGAAACGAAACTAGTGAGGTGTCAACTAAAGTGAGGGGCTTCATTGCCACTCATGACCTGGCTATGTCTGGGCCTGGGCTGCCCTCCCACCCGTGCCTAGGTTCATGGCCCCGACGCAGCAATGGTTTATGTGGCTCTTGATACCACCAAAAAGCAAGAGGATAGCGCTGTGCAGAGCTGTCCCCTCCCCTCACTGGCTGCTACTTTTGGAAGAACCAGTCCCTGCCCCTAACTGGGCAGCAGAGCTTGAGCTGACCTGGTTTGCGGGAGAAAAGGCGAGCTGGCCCTAGGGGTGTGAGAATGGGAGAGGGGTCCTGCTCCTCTCTTCTGTCACATGGTAACACGGGTGAGGGAAAGATGCCCCCCCCCACTGCCTCCAGCTGTCGAGGGAGTGGCACCTTTAGCAGCTGCAACACCCAGGAAAGCAGGCCCAGCACCCCGTCTGGGCACCCCAATAAAGCTGACCCTGTCGATGAGGGCACAAGTAAGCAGGCCACAAGAATGTGAGAGTGGGGGACCTGGCCCGGCCTCTCAACTGCCATATGGAGGCATGGGCAGGAGAGAGATACCGCCCCCCTCCCATGGACACCCGAGGCATGAGGTGGAGGGCTGCCCCTGCCCGCCACCAGCTAAGACATTCACACATTCGCCTGGGCAGCAGAGCAGAGCCAGCCCTGCTGGCAGACGTGTGAGTAAGCCAGTCCCCAAGTTGTGAGTATAGGAAAGCAATCGCCATTACTTATCTGTCATGTAGCAGCATGGGGGTGGAGGCGGGGATGGGGGTGGTGTGGGGGCTGGGGTGGTGTGGGGGATGCCCCCATCAGTGCCTGATGCAGGTTGAAGAGCTGTTCCTAGTATTCATGTTGTGTGGCAGGATGGTCAGGGGAGAGACCCCCCATCCCCCCACTCCCCCCTCATGTGGGAGAGCTGGCCTTGAGGTCATTAGAGTGGGGCATCTGTCCCTGATACTCCTCAGCTGCAGGCTTGGGAGAGCGGCCCCTACACCTCAGCTGGGCAACACAGTACAGCTGGCCCTGAAGGTATAGGTGTGGGAGGACGGAATCCCCCTTCCCCCCCAGGACTTGAAAGCCAGGAGAACTGACCCCGCCCCTCGCTCATCTCTGCAAGGGGCGAACTAGCCAGCACAAGGCTGGAGAATACTACCCAGGTGGCGAGCACAGCAAGAGCTGGCCAACCCTGCAACCATCCAGGCCCGCAAAAAGGGTTAAGTGTTGACCCACCCCAACATCCATGCCATCTGTGATGGGCTGGTACACAGTTCAGGGAAGGGGGCGGGAGGGGGTGTGTCCTGTGGACCCAGGGCAGCAAGGGGCTGTCCAGGAAGTGTCCCAGTGAGGACCCAGTGTCCGTGGTATAGCACAGACCAGGGGCCTCGGACCAAACCAATGATTCTTTCCCCGAACGCTTGCATGTAAAGATGTATGGATAATGAATAGGGTTTACTGCGTGACTTATTCGCTGTGTCTGTCACACTGCAACATCCAGGACCAGATTTTCCCTTTTGGTGTTTTTTTTTTTTTTCCTTTTTTTAATTTTAAATTTTATTATGTTTTATTCGAGCAAGGGGGGGATTGCAGGGGAAGAGGGAGGATTTGTGGGGACAGGAGATGGGGAATGGGGATGCATGATGAGAGAGACATAAAGAATAAATTATTTGGGGGACAGAGGGGAAGAGATGGGGGATGAGAACATGAGGGAACAGGATGGTTAAGTTGGGGGAGGGACAGAGAGGGAGAGCTATGAAAGAGACATCTTGATAAGAGGGAGCCATTATGGGGTTAGGAGAAGCTGGCGCTAAAGAAATCCACAGGAATCCATAGAATTGACCCCAGCTAGGACTCCTGGCAGTGGTGGGGAGGGAGCCTGAACTGGCCTCCTGTGGTCAGTCAGATTGCTGACTGCCCTAACTGCCATCAGAGAACCTTCATCCAGTACCTGATGAAGCAGATGCAGAGATCCATAGCTGGGCACTGGGCTGAGTCAGGATGGAGAGGAAGGAGAGATTTTATGAGCAAGGTGGGGATCCCGGTCAAGATCATGACAGGGAAACCCACAAAGATGGCTGGCCCAGGCTCTTGACTGACAGCTGGGGGTGGGGGTGGGGAGCTGCATGGGACCAAACTAGGCTTTCTGCATGTGGGTGACAGTTATGTGGCTTGGTCTGTTTGTGTGGCCCCTGGCTGTTGGACCAGGATCTATCTCTGGTGCATGAACTGGCTCTCTGGAGCCCATTCCCTATGGCAGGATGCCTTGCTGAGCCTGGATGCAGGGTGAGAGGAGTTGGTCCAGCCTCAACTTGATGTGTGCCAGGTTTTCTTGACTCCCCATGGGAGGCCTTGTTCTTTCTGAGGAGTGGAAGGCAGGGTAGTGGAATGAGAGGAAGGAGGGGGAGAGCAGCAGGAGGGGAGGGAGGGGGAAATGTGGTTGGTATGAATAAAGGTTTTAGAAAAAAACAAGTTAATTTTAATGAAAAAATTCAAATATTTTTCAAGTATGAATTTTAAACATAATATGATCATATTATATATGTATTTATAAAGAGTTGTATACCTGGGAAACAGATTGTTTTTATTTTCTTTATATTTACCACAAATTACATTTTCAATAGTATACAATTTGTTTGATGACTGAGTATCAATGCATCAGATACATAAGCTTGTCAGAGGCAGGATCACTTATGTAACCGGCTCACATTTGGCTTGAAGTCAGAACATTGGTCTCTAAGGGAGTCTTCAGAGAAAGCCTTCTGATTGGCCTGTCCTTCACTACCCTTTCGCCCCAGCTAGACAAACAATACAGGAGTAAAGGGAACATTTGGGGTAAACAGTTGAGAACATGTCAGAATTAATCTTTCTTATTTGGAACTCAAAACAATGTATCGTCTTGAGGGTAGAGTCATCTATTAGAGAGCCTCGGTTATTTTGTCATTTAAAAACAAACATCTGCCTGGTGTGGTGATGCCTGCCTGAAAATCCCCAGCCCTCGGGAGACAGAGGCAGGTGGATCTCTGTGAATTTGTGGCTAGCTTGATCAACATAGCAGGTTCCAAACTAGCAAGAGCTGCATGGGGGGGGGAGCGGGGAGCCAGGTGAGACCACACTGATAATCCTTGTACTCCGAAGGCTGAGGCAGGAGGATCATCATCATTATCCTGGCCAGCCTGAGCTACAGAATAATATCCTGTGCCCGGATAATAAGGGACAGCAGGGAGAAATAGAGGGAACGGGATACGATGGAGTGGGGATGGGAGAAAAGGTACCCTGCGTTGCAAGTTGAAAGGGAAGCTGTGGTGACTAGGGCATCCTCCCAGTTTGATGTCTGCGCACACACAGACATCTCTGAAAGCAGGTCTGTGTGAACCAGCCTGGAGATTGCTACAGTTACTGCCCACCAAGCACAGAGTAAACAAACTTCAAAAGGCAACTGCAGCTCGGTTATCGTGACCATCAGCGAAGCTTGGCCCACTTCTTTATTATTTGTGTTGTCTTCTGGTATTTTTGGCAGCACAGAGTCTCCTAAACAAGTTAATCGTCAACTCTCTGGCACAGTTCATTTTCAAACGTCAAGAAATACTTCTTGAAATGAAAAAAAAAATGCCTCAACTATTGGTAGAGATTATTTTTTTAAGTTTCAGTGTAGCAGAGACACACTAGGCAGCTTGGTGCAGAAACAGCTCGCTCACTGCTCTTTTCCCCCACAGAATTAAAGTCTTGAGCCAGCATGGTTGTCAGCTCCTAAAGGGGCTTGCTTCCAAAACTGATGACCTGAGTTCAATTCTCAGGTCCCCTACATGGGTGGAAGGAGACAGCTGATTCCTTCAAGCTGTCCGCCTAGATGAGGCAGGAGAGCCAAGCTTCAAAGTAGAAAACAAGAAGAGAGGGCTGTTTTCAGTCATCAGTCCTGCATCAACAATAGCAATAATAGTAAAACAAAACAAAACAAAACAAAAGTCTATGTATTTCAGAGGCACACACAGGAATTTGCTTTTGTTCCAAAAGATCTGCCCTGGCTTCTCAGCTCTCTCAGCACGCCCTCAGAAGTGGTTCTCATTTACAGTCTCTTACTAGTCTGTTAGCATTTTCTTGACATCACCACAGTGTGAGGTGCAGTGCGTGTATGCGTATGTGCATGCATGTGTGCTGGTGTATGGGGACGGTAAGAGCTAGAGGTCAAAATGAGGCATGGGAGCTGAGTGAGTAAAGTCCTGAATGGATGTGTGCTGTTGACATGGGCATGGAAGACTGCATGGTACCTTACCTTGGTACCAAGACGGCATGGGATATTTGTAAGGACACAGGTGTTTTAGCTGTCCCCGAATCACACGAACAAAGAATCAGGACAGACATTCAGAGCAATATTGAGGGAAAATAACAATCAAGTAGAGGTTTCGGTCCCCCACATGTCTGAAGTTCCCACATCTGGCTCTAAAGCGCACTTGGCCGGGGAATGCCATGGCAGGTTCACATATTCTAATTGTTACAGTATTTCTGACAAGAGTGTGAACTCCTAGGGGTGGAAACAAACAATAGACAAGCTAGGCAGCATCGGTACCTCCAAGTACAGGAGAGACCTTAAACCCATCCAGAGTAGTGGCAGAGAGAAAACCCTGAGGGACATGGCTTTCCAGGCCTGAGGGACCCATCACCAGAGGCAATGAGAGTGCAAAGGTGCACCACACAAGCTGTGAGGGAGAGATCTGCTGCCTGGTGTCCTCTTGGAAGCACTTCATCTCCTAAAACCCATTTCTACATGCCCCCACCCCACCCCACCCCGCCCCAAACAAGCAAAAGGTGTCTCACCTCCCTGGCAGCACTAGAAACTACAGACTGGGAAACAAGGACAGGACCCCCTCCCTTTCTTTGTTTCTTAAAATGTTTATGTTTTCAGAGGCCCCAACAACAGAGAACAGGGAGGCCCTGCCAGCAGAGAACTATCTGTGAGCTATGTGCATGAACTCTCAATAAGGACATATCAGGAGGCAAAGGGTACCAGTTTCAGATATGCAAACTAAGGTCACGGAGACGTGGTCACAGCAATGTAAACGTGCAAAGCACCACAAAGGGAGTATGTAAAAATGTTTAAGATGGCAAAGGTTTGTTTGTTTTTAAAAACGCTACTTCCACGAGCAGGGGATTAATTGCTAAGCAAAGCCAGAAGTCTAGAGTTCTGGAAAATGGAGCTGTCATCTAAGTGACAGTAGATCTGAGGGCCAAATCACAGAGTCTTTTTTTTTTAAAGATGTTATTTATCTATTGCATATACAGTATATATATATTTTTTCTTTTCTGACACAGGGTTTCTATGTATTGCTTTGGAGCAATGAACTTGAACTTGCCCTGTAGACCAGGCTGGCCTCGAACTCACAGAGATCTACCTGCCTCTGCCTCCCAGGTGCTGGAACTAAAGGCGTGCACCACCAACACCTGGGGTGTATGTACAGTATTCTGTCTGCATGTATGCCTATGGGCCAGAAGAGGGTACCAGACCTCATTAAAGATGGTTGTGAGCCACCATGTGGTTGTTGGGAATTGAACTTAGGACCTCTGGAAGAGTAGCCAGTGCTCTTAACTCCTAAGCCATCTCTCCAGCCCCAGGTTTTGAATCTTATCCAAGCCGCTGACTGTACGCAAAGCACTATGAATGACTCACTTGTCCATGGTCAGAGTTGTGTGTGTGAACTAAACATGGTGGGAGCCCAACTTTAGAGGGCTCCGTGCTAAGTAATATGGAGCTGTGAGTCAAAGGAAGGACTTGTTGCATTTTATAATATGTGAAACATCGTAAGTAAAATGACACAGCATACCATGGAGTGAGTGACCACACATAATTAACATTGTCATCCTGGTGAGAGGGGAGGAAGGAGCTTCTATAGAACTTCAAATGAGCTTTAGAGTGAGTCTATTAAGCAGAAAGGGGAAAAAAGAAACATTGCTGTAAAATTAATTAGAACTAATCATGTACCACGCACTGTAGCAAACACTTGAAATGCATTGTGTATTATGTGATACACTATTTCATGTGCTTGTACGTGTGTATACGTGTGTGAGTGTGAGTGTGAGTGTGTGTGTGTGTGTGTGTGTGTGTGTGTGTGTGTGAAGTTCCCAGGTTTTTGTCTGGGGCTCACCCACCTCCCTTTTCTTACAACTAGATCTTCTCTGGTTCCTTCTCCTTTCTTCAGAGCCTTGGGGATTCTTACCACATCCCTCTCCTATTCATTCTCTTTGGACAGAATCAGTCCCAACAGGCATCTCACTCCCTGAACAGCTGTATCCAGGAGCAAGTCTAGCAGACAATAACAGTGACTCTAAGTTTTCTTCAGGATCAGGTGTAGAGCTGCAAGCCCAGCATCAGTCATCACATGACCCCAGACTTGCTTGCACTCACCGCAGAGCGAGGAGAAATACCTCAGTCTGAAGACATCACTGGCTTGCCTACAGCACAGCACCCACGAAAGAGATATAGGAACTGAGTTCCAGCCCCTTCTCTGGAATTACCTCCAAGAAGCCTGAGGCCAAGGGAGTGCCCAGGCCTGTTTAACCATAAATGTTCCCTCCCTTTCACAGTGCTTGCTAATTAGTCCTGAATTAATCATAACATTAACATTTATAATTACAAGTGTGGTCAATTACTGTCTTTCATCACTTTAACGATTTACTACATGAATCTTGTACCTTCGGGCCACTGGCATCTCAGGGTGAAAAGTCCTGTGCCTGGCTTCTCGGCTGTCTTCACAAGAGTCTGCCTGACGTGAGTCTGGGGCTCAGGAAAGAAATATCTTTTTATCTTTAATTTTATTCTTTTAGACTTTATTTTTAATTGTGTATAACAGTGTGTTTTGGGGTGGGGGTGCGTGTACATGAGTGCAGGTACCCACAGAGGCCAGAGGTATCCTGTCCGCTAGAGTAGAGTTATAAACACTTTCAGGCCTAGGATGTGGGAGCTGGGACTGAACTCTGGTCCTCTGCAATAGCACAGTATGCTCTTAACTGTGGAGTCATCTCTCCAGCACCCAAATAAATCTTTAAAAACAACTTCCTGGGTATTTGAGGTGGTTTAGCGGGTAAAGGCCTGGCCACACAAGCCTGAGTTTGACCTCTAGAACTCATAAAAAAGGTGGAATGAGAGAAAGAATCAACTTTATGGTATACAGGAATGCTAGACACAAGGAATCTCACCCCCACAGACAAGATGTTAATAAATGATAAAGGAACAAACAAACAAAACAGCTGTACAGTGGTGGCCCATGCCGTTAATCCCAGGACTCAGGAGACAGGGGCAGGCAGATCTCTGTGAGTTCCTGGCCAGCTTGGTCAACAGAAGAAATTCTAGGATAGCCAAGGCTACATAAAGAAACACTGTCTCAACAAAACAAAACAAACAAAAAGCCCTTCCTGGCCTGGCATGGTGTAATCTCACTTGGGAGGCTGAGGCAAGAGGATCACCAGTCCGAAGCTGAGGCCAGCCTGGGCTACATAGAGAGATTTTCTTTTATAAAAACCCAAACCAGGCTGGCACAGCGATGCATGCCTTTAATTACAGTACTCAGGAGGCAGAGGCAGGTAAGTGGGCCTCTCCAAGATTAAAGGTCAACCAGGGCAACATAGTGTGATCCCGAATTAGAGGCAGAGGAAACCGGGAGTGAATACGTGTGGTTCACATAAGCCCAGCCACGCCGTGGACCCAGCGACGCACCAGCATGTGCAAGATCCCTCTTTGGGATCTCTGTAGCCTGAGTCTGCTCCCCTATAGAGGCCGCCCCCACCCCCCAGGTTAGCTAAACCTGCCTCCTTATCCAGCTGTATATAATAAACCTGCCTCCTCAATCCAGTACTCTTAATCACTGAAGCGTCTCTCCAGCCTAAAGAATAAGTCAATTTTAAAAAGAGAAATCTTAGCTATGACCCAGAGTGCCAAGGCTTGCCTAGGCTAGAAGGGCTGGGAGCCATCCCTATGAAGCACAGACAGAAACAAAACAAACAAGAAACAAACTCC
Source organism: Cricetiscus sungorus (assembly GCA_030556225.1). Taxonomy (NCBI): domain Eukaryota; kingdom Metazoa; phylum Chordata; class Mammalia; order Rodentia; family Cricetidae; genus Cricetiscus; species Cricetiscus sungorus. Next base: position 775,105 of record JANBXA010000114.1, read on the forward strand.
CAGCTCTGGAACCTGAGAGACAAGACTCCAAGAAAGACGACAGAACAACCAATCTAAGGGCAGGGGCAGGCAGACCTAGGGTTGAAATTGGTTTTATACTTCATTTGCCTTGAGTTTGGGAAACTTGCTTAGACAGTCAGTCTCAATGTTCTTGTTCTGATTGTTGGACACAGGAGTTGTTTCTATGTAATACTATCTATGACTCAACAGGAGAGATTCCTTGAAGCAAAATGTCAAAGAGTTTGCTCCCAGAAGAGCGTGAGGGTGGCTGGATGCCAGCAGTGACTTGTGTGGTCCAGGGGAGATGCTCCTGGCTTCTCAGATGTAATGCACTTTATGTTTATTTTTTCAACAGTGAAAACGAGTCATGCAGAGTTAAATTAAAAACACCTCTTAGAAATATGTTACTGGATGCTATTTGTTTGGTACCTTGTTTGGTACCTAGCAAGGACACAGTGTATGGAATAATTGTTATACATGGGGCATCTGGAGGTGTGAATCTTGCTCTTTTCATGTCACTGACATAGAATTTTGCATCTCATGGGGTTTGTTTTGCCCAAGATTTACTTGCAAAGGCCTTAACGTTGTATATAGAATTAAGTCATATCTAGCAGTTGTGAATTACCTGAGAACTTCCTGAGAATATAAACTTGCTGCTGCTTTTCCTGGAGGCTGTGGGAGGGGCTGACAGACAGCAGCTGCTTCTGGAATTTGTAGCACAGAGCCAGGTGATACAGATGCTTTTGTTAGGGTCTTATTTGTATCTCTTTCTCTACTGCACCATCCAAAGCAGCAACAGAAACACAGATGAAGGTCTCTTCTGCATAAAGGATCCTGTGCTGTTCGAATCCATCTCGGCACAAAATTCAGGAAAAAAACTCGTCGGAGAAAGCGGCACAGAAGATGCAATCTTCCAGTAAAATCCGTTGGCTCGAGAAGGCAAATCATTTCACAGCAGTGGAAGGATGGTCAACAAATGATGTTTTCAAAGAAATAAATACACAGATCTTGTTTTGGATCCAAGAAATCACTGAAATGGACAAGAAATAACTGTCATTAAAAACTATGTTGTTTTGGTCCAAGGCCAGCCTGGTCTACAGACCAAGTTCCAGGACAGCCTGGGTTACACAGAGGAACCTGTCTCACCCTCCCCCATCAAAAGCTTTGTTATTTTGAAAAAAAAATTAGTTAATTTAATAAAGAACAATCGTCATCATCATCAAAAGTCTAGAGTTATGAATTTGATACCCCAGTCAGACTGCCTTCCCAAACATCTCAGCACTCAGAATTTCAGTGTCTTGGTGGCATTGGGGCTGCCTGCTACTCATTGTTGCTTTTACAACAAAATATCAAATATAGATTCCATTGGTTTTTGCTTTTGAGACATCATGTTCATAGCCCTGGATGGCCTAGAATTCCTATGTAGACCAGGCTAGCCTTGAACTCACAGAGATCTCCCTGCCTCTGCCTCTGAGTGCTAGAATTAAAATCCTGTGCTGCCATACCTGGCTGGCCCCACTGTTCTATTATGTGGCAATTCTGTAACTACTAATAAAGTTGCCATTCCCACACAGTGAACAAATGTTTATATTTCTGTTGTAACCTGCCAGTTTATATGGCCTGCATCTATTTCTTATGTCTATTTTTTTTAATGCTCAATTAAGAATTATTTACATACCAAAACTCCAGCCAAAATTCGTAGGTACCATAAATTGGCAAGTTTTTTGTTTTGTTTACCTAATTTTTTCCATGATGTCTCTTTCATATTCAGAGGCTTAAGATGAATGTGAGCTGAACAATTTCAAATTATCTAAAATCATCCAGGTACATGTTCCTGGGGGGAAATGCATTTAGATGTATGTGTTATATATAGCCATGATATGGGCTAGATGCACAGATATAAAAAGAGGATATTAAAAATACTCAGAAATGAAGAAAGTCACTCATACACAGATTTTTTTTTCTTTTTTTTTGACACAGGGTCTCTTTATGTAGAATAGGCTGGCCTCAATCTCACAAAAATTCACCTACCCCTTGTAAAGATGCTCAGCTTCACCATCAACAAGCATCAGAAACTTAGAGAGGAAAACTACAAAGAGGCTGACGGGCTAGGAAATGTCTCAGACCCACTACTCCTCAATGCAGAGACAAAGAGGGGACACTATTTTGTCATCTGAATAATTGGTTATTGAGTCATAAAAGATTTCAAAAAAAAAAGAAAAAGAAATCTTCTTCCAATTTACTTAAGAATCGATCTTTTTTACTAGATCCGTGGTGCTGCGAAGGAAGAGGAAACATACAAGGACATTGTTTGATGGGGAAGAGTCCTCAGGATGATGCCAGGTGACAACAGGCCGAGGATGCATCTGTCACCGGGCTTCCTACTAACCACATCAAGGGCTCAGAAGGTTGGAGACTGTCAAGAATGACTTCCTGACTCTGTAGATTTTTATGCTTTTCAGAGGTGGGATACCAACTTGGGACTCTGACTGGCACCCTCCCTAAGACACACCACAGCCACTGAACTCTGGGGGTGGACTGCTGTGACTGCCCAGCCCAGGGGTGGAATCCAAAGCGATGGCAACCACAGTGCAGTGACAACCACAGAGCAGAGTCGACCACGGAGTGCCTCGGAAAACCAGAAGCAGAGCAATGGAAGGATCTGTTTGTTTTGGTATTTTCCAGTTTAAACAATCACATCGTGGGTTCCCCCCATATTACTTGCGGAGTCAAGTGTCACGTATGGAGGGCACACATTTCCACCAGGAATGGCTGCACTCATGGCTGCCACACATGCCAACTCATCCCTCCAAACGTGCACAGCTTAACAGTCACCCTACACCCTTCATCACTGGCTGAAAGCAGGAATCTGTTGGTGTTTGTCCTTCCTTCTCAGTGCCCGCTACAGTCCTCTTTTAAAAGGAGGTGGGTGTGAGCAGTCCTCAGAACACAGCTTCCCACCTCTTCTTGGTCACCTTTGGCCTCCCATCCATCTTCCTATTTATCCTACAGCAGTACAGAAACGACAAACAGTACAGAAAAGGCAAATGGCTTGATGATTCTCCTTTTGGATATTTGACTGTCATTTCATGACTACGTTTTTACTCAGAAATAAAAGCACTATAGATATAGCAATAGATACAATGTCCCCTCTCCTACAGCAATAGATACAATGTCCCCTCTCCTACAGCAATAGATACAATGTCCCCTCTCCTAAGTGTCAGGATTTGAAAATAACTGGATGTCCCGCCCCCCCCATGTTTATTTTGTAAAGCTTGATCTGGAGACCGTTCCACAGCACAGAAGTGATGGGAGTCAACATTATCTGTCCCTGGTTTGCTCCTTCAATATTTGCTTTGCTTCATTTTAGCGAAACTCACAACAGCTGGCATCTGAACACACCTCTCGCCTCCTTACTGGCCTATAAAACCACGTGAGCCTGCAGTTCCCACAGGAAGCATGGGTGGAATTAAATGTTTTTAATTGGCTACTTAGGAGCACTTCCCCTTGACCCAAAAGGGAAGGCTGTGGACCAAAGTACCTTTGGATCACACAGGGAAAAAACATTTCGAAGACACGATGAAGTCTTCATGGCCAACACGAAGCTGTAAAGCAGCAGAGCTCATTTGGTGGAGTGCACAAACTATAAATCTCAATCACACAAGCAGATAACCAACTTAGAGGACCTTCCGGGACCGAAGTCTCAGCCCGAGGGCCGTCCATTAGCGGGTCACAGCACACAGAAAGGCCACACAACAGGCCATTTCTGTATTACATTACATCTCTCATGGGGTGTTCATAAGAAAGCAGTTAAGACAGTGTCTGCAGGGTTAGCTAGTTGTTTAGATAGTGATTTGAGATTAATGTCTAGCAGTAGGAACTCCCTCCCCTGCCTATGGCTTCTCTGCAGCTAATAAACATGAAATAGCTTCCCAGGCAACTGAACCCATTGAAAAGCAGAATTAAAGTCAAACACAATCAATTCTGATGTCAAAACTCATAATGAAGAAGAAACTGTCAAGATAAAATTGTCATCTAACTTCTTGTATTCACATGAAGGCAAAAGCAAATTAGGCTTCAGCCCTCTGATGTGGATTGCCTTCAAATAAACTACTAAAGCATCCCATGAATGGCTCCCAGAGTCATCTAAAGGGAAACGCTGAACAGAAAATGGATGGCCACTCCAATAATTTTGGATTGAGGAATATACTTTCTGTGAAACCCTGGGAGCATAAATCCCAAGGAAACAAAATGATTTTCATTATATAAAAATATCCATACCTCAAAAGACCACAAAACAATACTAAAAGGTTTTTGTGTGTATTTTACATTCCAGGGAAATACAACCCTATCTACTTGAAGGTTTCTTGAGTGTAATTGGTTGGCTGAGATTTATTCATTCTGAGCCTTTGTTCTAGATGGGGCATGGGCATTTCAAGACAAGGCTTTGCAATGACACAAAAATGACCCTCTGAGGAGGCTTCCACTGAGTACCAGAAACCGCTTCAGCCAGAAGACAGGTAGGCCACGGGCATGGAGGGGCCATTGCTGTGAAGGAGGACTTCAATCTAGGTCCAAATCCAGGCCATGCAGCTACTACCTGCTACATAGTTCAGGCATGGCCAGACCCCCTCCCCCACCCACTTCTTCCTGTCTTTCTCTCCCGAGGGCTAGGATTACAGGTGTGCTTCACCGTGCCCAGATAGTCTCATATAAGGATGTGACTGAGACAGGAGGGTCAGAGTTTAAGGCTATCCCAGTTATGTAGTAAATCAGAGGCACCCTCATGGCAACTCATAGCCCTCTGTGCCTCCTGTTTCAGGGGACCTGCCATTCCTCTGGTTTCTCCTTAGCCCCATGCCCATGTGGCACCTAGACACACACGCAGACCAAACACACATACCCATTAATTAAAAATGCTCTCTCTCACAAATAATGCTTTGAGGAGTGCTTGCATATGGGATCGTCTACCCTGGGAAATCTCTGGCTGCATTTGAAGGACTTGAGTGATACTACCAATTGCTTTCCAGGGCTTCTGTCAACTGTATTTTCCCTTGCTCCACATTTGCCAGTTTAGAGCATTAGAACCTCATTCCCTAGTCTTAATTTCTACTTGAGAATATTCATCCTGCATTTTTGTTACTTGCGTGTAAATCACATTTCAATGGAAAGTGCTATAGTTTCACTTTGCTGATAAATGTTATGAAATGTGTGATGGACTCTAGTTATGTTTTAAAACAGGTTTTCAAGGAAGAGCACTGTTATTGCTTTCACACACAACCCACCATGGTGGGTTTTTATCAGTTTGTAAGATGGGAATATGCTGATCATGCAGCATTTTTTGTTTTGTTTGTTTTTTTGTTTTTGTTTTGTTTTTTCAGACAGCTATTTATTTATTTGTAATAGGGACTAAGCCTGTTGTCTTTCCAGACAGGCCTTGAGCTCTCAAATCTGCTGCAGGCAGGGACGACAACATGTGTCGTCAAACCCCCAAGGTCTTTTTCCTTCTTTTCATTTTTATGATTTTTTTTCTCTCCCTCTTTCCCTCCCTCCCTTCTTCCCTCCATCCCTCCTTTCTTCTCTCTTTCTTCTTTCTTTCCTATAACATGAATAATAAAAACCCAAAGCCAGATATTGGGGTAAAAGCTGAAGATCAGAGAAGCAAAGTCACCAGAGAGTTCTCACCTCTACCAATGCTCAGATCGAAGGGGTGATCCTGTCCTCAGACTCACTCTGCTCCTGTCTCCTTCCTCCTTTTATTCCTCTCTAGTGCTGGGATTAAAGGTCTGGGGTCCCAAGTGCTGAGATCATCTTTGTGTGAGCTCCGTTTTCTCTTTTAGATTAGATCAATTTCATTTTTCCCAGGGAGGCCTTGAACTAACCAAGATCCATCTGCCTCTGTCCCCTGAGTGCTGGGATTAAAGATGTGTGCCACCATTGCCCAGCCTCTATGGCTGACTAGTGTGGCTAGCTCTGCACTCTAATCTCCAGGCAAGCTTTATTTGGTTATAAACAAAATATCGCCACACTTTCTTTTATTTTTAGTTGTTTTCTTTTTTTTGAGACAGTTTCCCTGGCTGTCCTGGAACTCACTGTGTAGACCAGGCTGGCCTCAGCTTCAGAGATCTGCCTGCCTCTGCCTCTGCCTCCAGAGTGCCGGGATTAAAGGCATGCCACCAGCGCTCCACTCAAGTTATTGATCTGTTAAGTTGGCCTGCTCAGTCATGATCTGATGCCTTTCCACATTGCTGTAAGTCACCCCCCTGTTAGGTTGGCTGGTCCCTTCTTCCCCCTTAGACAGTGTTTTGCCTCTTCTGTTTTCATGTCCATTGTGCCCTGTTACCCTGCTTTTGATGGTGATGTTTTAATCTTGGTTGCTGAGCATGGTGTTTGCCTGGCTTAAATATACACTGAATCAAGAGAGAGAGAAAGAAGAGCTATGTTCCATATACAGATTATAATATTTGCCACTGTTATACAGTTGTAAGTTTATTTTCAAAAGGGTGTTTTTGTTTCTATGCAGTATCCTTTTTCACATTGTTACTATGTAGTAATATCAGGAAACTTAGAATCCATATTCACATGGTTTTGTTGTTGTTGTTTAAATTTAGGACTTTTTGGCTGGTGTGCAATGCATTCAACCCCAGCACTTAGGAGGCTGAGCAGATGGGTCTCTGTGAGTTTGAGGCCAGCCTGTTCTACATAGTGAGTTCTAGGACAGCCTACCCAGTGAGAACTTGTCTCATGTCAAAACAACTAGCAGAACTTTTAATATTTGCATGCTTCAAGGAACAGTCACTTAGCAATATCAAGGGTAAACCGAGTCAGGCAGTGATGGCGCATGCCTTTAATCCCAGCACTTGGGAGGCAGAGGCAGGCAGATCGATAAGTTTAAAACCAACCTGGTCTACAAAGTAAGTTTCAGAATAGGCAGGTCTTCTCTAAAAACAACAACAACAAACCAACAACAAAAAACCCAAGTAAGCCTGGTGGTCCTTGAACTCTGAAGGCTAAGTCAGCAGGATCCCAAGTTCAAGGCTGCCCTGGGTGATAGAGTCAGTTTAAAACCAGACTGGGTAATCTAGCACGACACCATCTCAAAACAAAGATCTGGATACAGTCAGTGGCAGAGCATTTGCCTAGCATTCCAGAGGTCAAGATTTTAATCACCAGTACCTCAGTAAATAATAAACAAACAAACAAACGAACAAATAAGGCATGTGATGGTTCATGCCTTTATTTAAAAAGAGAGATGTGTTTATTTTATTTTATGTGTATGAATGTTTTGTGCTCTCTCTCTCTCTCCTCTCTCTCTCTCTCTCTCTCTCTCTCTCTCTCTCTCTCTCTCTCTCTCTCTCTCTCTCTCTCACACACACACACACACACACACACAGTCTGTATATCCGTGTGTCCTGGAACTGCAGTTATGAATGGTTGTGAACCACCATATGGGTGCTGGGAGTCGAACCCTGATCTGGGGCAAGAACAAGTGGTCCTATCCACAAAGTCATCTCTCCAGCCACTGGAGCATGCCTTTAATTTGAGGCCTTGGGATGATAAGACAGGCCTGCTGAGGTAGTTGTACTGTGAATCTAAGGCCATCTTGGTAACAGTGAGTTCCAGAGTAGCTAGACCTATATAACAAGACCCTGTCTAACAGGAAAGAAATAAAAGAAAATCTAGGTTTATACTTCCAAAAGAAGCAGATGCAATCATATTATTCTCACCGACTTTTAACTGCCTCCAATGACCCCTATTGTAACCCTGGCCTCATTTCTACTGTTTGTGTCTACATTCATGGAAATCTTACTTAGGATCTCTCCACTGGCCTTTCTATCTCTACTTAATGTGAGTCCTGGTTACAGCTCCGTGTTTAATTGAAAGAATGGCTCTTGTCATTTTCCATAGTAAGCTAAGCTAAGAACAAGATAGTACTGTTTTCTCTTATGTGACGAAAGTAAAACCAAGTAGGAAAAAATGCCCGGATGCTTACCTTACCTAGCAACTACAGGGCTGCCCATGGTCAGCAGCAGGAACTCTTAAGAAGGGCGTAGCATGAGCACTGTCCAAGCATCATTGGGTCCATTGCTACGATTCATTCCTAGTAGTGCTGGCCAGCCATTCCTAATTTTACAAAAAAAAAAAAAAAAATAAATCAGAGAGAGAATTAATCAGATATAGCTTTTAGGAAGAAGCATTTTATTCACAGAGAATTTTAAGACACATTTCAACATCTCTATAAAAAAGAATTTAAAGGATTCTATGGCAACAGTCACATGAGGTGATGTGTACACGGACGGATACCTCAGAAGAGAAGGCAGCCAGGCATTTAAGGAAACCTAGACTCTGATGCCAGTTTTCAACAATAACAAAAATGACACGATTTTAAAAAGATAAACTTCTTGCTAGCATTCCACATATGTTAGATTGGAAAAGTTGCATGGAACTGACAAGTGATTTCATAGCAGGTTCCTAAATACAGCCTTTGGGCCTCCTGGAGCATCTGGAGAGTAACTGTCATGAGTCAGGAGGAACCTTGCACCCAACAGGAAAAACTTCAGTTGGCCCCAGCTTTCCCGGGTAAGAACGTGCACTGCCCAGGAACTACTGGCAAGAGCAGCTGAAAATCAGCTGGGGGTTGGGTGTGTCCCTTTTCAAAATATTTGGGCATTTACCCAACCCCACGGCTATGCCATTCTTGGTCACAGAATTCTGGTAGTGGAAATCATGACGGTTAATCCAACCACTGAAGTCTGGATGATGGATTGGCTGGCTTATCCAAGAGGAAGTTCTGTCCTTTGCCTCCATGCCCTCCCACCCCCTTCATTGTCTAAATATTAGAATATTAGCTCTCAGCATATATTATTTTTTTTTTAAAGACAGGGTTTCTCTGTGGCCTTGGAGCCTGTCCTGGAACTCACTTTTGTAGACCAGGCTTGTCTCTAACTCACAGAGATCCACCTGCCTCTGCCTCCCGAGTGCTGGGATTAACAGCGTGTACCACCACCACCCAGCCATGTATGTTACTTTATGGTGTTCACCCACAAGAAACAAACAAACAAAAGCTTACAAAACAACTCTTCTCCTGACACTGTTTTTATAGCTATCAGCATACAAATGTGTTTGTTACAAATAGAAAAATATAAAAACTCCTGTACTGGCCTGGCCATGGTGGCACAACCTTCCTGCCATGAGCTTGGGTTACAGGCATGAGTCACTGTGATTACCTTGAAAGAAAGAAAGAAAGGAGGAAAGGAGGGAGGGAGGGAGGGAGGGAGAGAGGGAGGGAGGGAGGGAAGGAAGGAGAGAAAGAAAGAAAAAACTCAAAAAACCCAACCAAAACAAAATCAGTAAGTGCTGGGATCTGAAACCCTAACAAGAGATAAAAGCCCGGCTGTGGTCAAGACGTTTGGCTGAAGGCCCAGGCCCCACCTGCTCGGCTCCAGCTATCTCCACACCCAGCTAGGCCAGAGGCATCTTCAAAGAAGCACTTGGACCCCAAAGCAGTCTGAGAAATCCCTGTGGAAGGCTATTTAGAGCAGAAACAGCACTCCTCTTTTTAGGCTTGGTCTGCGTTTGTAGCCAGTTTCATTTAAATGGGAAAATCCGGGGCAGGGCAAGCCAGCCGAGGGAGGGCAAGGCTGACAAAATGTGCCACAGAGGCTGTTCCTGGAAGCTCGGGCAATTCATGGCAGGCAAACACTAGCATAAAATGCACACATCGAGCTAAGTTTTGTCCAGGAAGTTTGAATTAAAGTTCACTTTACATTTACCTGAGAATCTGGGAGGTCCTTAGCCATGTCTTTACACCTAGATCTGGCTAGATGGACCCAGAGAATTGGGCTGGGTCTCTGAAAGCTTCTGGAGATCCTGGCTTACAAAGTAAATGTAGACCAGGGCTGCACAGTAAGACCCTGACGCTCTCAAGTAAGTATATAAACAAACAAATAAATAACCACCAACAATCAATGCCAAGAGTTAGTTAGAGAACTAATGCAGGAATTCTAAAGTGAAGACAGAAAATGTTTGGAATATACATTATGTTCTAACACAAAGAGGGAAAAGGAGATGCAGAAACAACGAATAAACTTTAAAAAATCAGGTGTGGTGCCACAGGATTGTAATCTTGGGAGGTGAAAGACGCTTCAAGGTCATCTTTAGCAAATTAGCTAAAGATATCTAAGACTAAGATATCTAGGCCTAAGATATCTAAGACTCTGTTTTAAAAACAAAAACTAGAACAACAAAACAAACAAAAAATCAACCCCTCTCCCCAAACTAAAATCTCCAAACTGCCAGACTTGATATCTCTTGCTGTGAGTGCCAGCTCTACTGAGGCTGGGACTGCCCATGGTTGGAGGCCAGCCACACCTACATAGTGAGACTCTGTTCATACAAAAGCCGTGTTACGAAGTAACTTATGTAGATTTTTTAAAAAATCATTTGTATAGACACAGTAAAAGACAATGTACATCCATATACATTTAGATCAATATTTACTGATGAAAAATAAAATGTGTCTATTAGGGCTAAAGAAATACAATTGCTAGCAATAGTATTCTCCTAATATACCAAGTGGTCTGGACAGTGAAAGAAACATTCTTCACCTAGTACCAAACTTTCCTGCTCAACAGGGTAAAGCCAGCTCATATCTAACTAACTGTGCCTTAATTTTAAACCAATCTTCTTTTCATAGTGTGCCTCAATAGATTTCTACATATTCTCTTCCAGCGAACGAGAGAACCACATTCATGAAACTATTACTTCTTAGAAATCTTTGCTAGCCGTCATCCCTGAAATATTAAGGCCTTAAACATATCCTAATTAATAATCCCAAGGTGAAATATTTTTTAAATTACTATGATAATGTAGCTTAGTTTTTAGTTTCAATTGCTTAAAACTGTTTTAGTTTAAATGTTTCTTTAGTACACAGGCAAGCTTTGCTTCCTCGCGAGAGCTTGTGGTTAAAAATAAAACCGATGACCTTGTTAGGTTATCTAAAATGCCATACGCTGGCGCTTGAGAGATGGTTCTGCAGGGTAAGAACACTGACTGCTCTCTCAAAGGACCTGGTTTGGTTTTCAGTGCCCATGGGACAGCTTGCAACTGTTTGCAACTCCAGTTCCAGGGGATCCGATGCCCTCTGCTGGTCTCTTTGAGCACAGAATGCACACATTCAGACAAACCACAAAATAAAAAAAATAAAATCCTCCCAAAACGTTTTTAAATGCCAGATACTCCCAAAATTAATTATGTCAATAAGTGCATTAAGAAATATATTTTTAAAAAATGGTGTATCAAGACCTGGGCAATGGTGGCACATGCCTCTACTCTGGAGGCAGAGGCAGGAGGACCTCTGTGAGTTCCAGGACAGCTAGGGTCTGCCGGACAGTCTGCAAGACACGAAGAAAAGTGACTGACAAACTGTCAATACAGGTGGGACAGTTTGAGAGTTCCTGCTATGCTGAGTCTAGCAGACTCTTCCATGAAGCAGAAACCCTATAACACTGTCCATCTTGCATCAGCAGTCACTTTCCTGGGGTCCTGCATGTCCAATTTATACAGCATAAAGTCAAACAGTCCAGACAAGAGCAGTATCTTGCCCAAATGGCTAGTCTTACCATATTGAAAGCAAACTCCATAACAAGTTTCTTCCATGTCATCTTCCTTTCTGATGCAGGTGGTGTTGCCAGTAGCAGTTAAGTCTCACTGTTAAGAAAAATCCTAAACCATTTTAAATGCCATATTCTGTAGGTCTTTGAAAGGTCCTAAAAATGCCTATCCATTTGAAATATATCTCTATATATCTAGAAAACCTAACTAACTTATGTTTTGACTATTATAGGTAAGTATAATCGGTACTTAATTATGTATTACATTTTTTTTAGGTAAACACAACCTAAACAAGAAGAGTCATATACTTATCAAAAAATTAAATTTGTATCAATAAATGAAAATCTATTCCAAAACAAAGTATTAATTTCTATACCATAATCCTTCTTTTTCCTTTAAAAAGAGATTGGTGGTGGTCATTACCCATTTGTCACCAACCCCATTTAAATGAAAACAAAAATTTGTAAACAATATTTAGGGATATGGGTGTGATTCTCTCCAAATCTACTTCCTGCTGATTGGGGGCGCTGCCTTGGGGATCATGACAAAACCCAGAAACCTGGCCAAGTCCTTGTTTGTGTAGTCCGTAAGACTGTATCGTTTCAGCTGTTTTAGATGCTGCTTCAGGGGGTTTGCTTCATCAAACCACGTTTGTCTGGAAGGAATCCACAGCTTTTCATTTTCTGAGGAAACACAAGCAAAATCTCTTTTTCCAAGTAACCTGCCCTTATACTTAAATTTTGAAGTCAAGGCATTTTTAAAATATATAAACTGGATTAATTCAGCAGCAGTCATTTTAACAGTTGTTGCTATTTCCTCAGCAGTCAAACAATTTAAAGACAACACAATAGCATACATTTTCCATTTTTTATGTGGCTTTTTAAAAAATCACTCTATTTCTTTTCCTTTTATTTATTTATTTTTAAAAATTTTCCGAGACAGGGTTTCTCTGTATTTTTGCCTGTCTTAAAATTTACTCTGTACAGTAGGTTGGCCTTGAATTACAGAGATCCACTTGCCTCTGCCTCTGGAGTGCTGGGATTAAAGGTGTGTACCACTAGTGCCCAGCCATTTTATTTCCCCCATCACGAAGGCCTTTTAAAACAGGCAGATGTCTTACATAGGGTTTCTATTGCTACAATGAAACACCATGACCAAAAAGTGAGTTGGTGAGGAAAGGGTTTATTTGGCCTATACTTCCTCATTGCCGTTCATCACTGAAGGAAGTCAGCACAGTGACTCAAACAAGGCAGGATCCTAGAGGCAGGGGCTGTTGCAGAGACCATGGAGGAGCCCCATTTGCTGGCTTTTTCAGCCTGTTTTCTTACAGAACCCATGGCCACCATCCCTGGGATGGCACCACCCATCCTGGGCTGGGCCCTCCCTCCATCGATCACTAATTGAGAAAATGCCTTACAGCTGGATCTCCTGAAGGCATTTCCTCAACTGGGGAAATTCCTCTGTAATGACTCTAGGTTATATCAAGGTGACACACAAAACCAGTCAGTACACAGGATATTAATAATTACATATATTAATAGAAAACATACTTGAAGCATCATCAAATCTGATTTTTTTGGTTATTTTCAGTATGCATGTAAGAAGCAGACTTCTTCAGTAGTAAACTAGCTTGATGCATATTTCTTCTCTTTCTGCTTGTCTACATAATTTGTCTGCTCTGGCTTGCACTGCCCATACACTGCATCTGGATTCTGTATGTTACAGTGTTTTCTGATTGCTAATGAAGGAATGACAGCTGCTAAAACTCATTAGATTTTGAAAACTGCTGGATTTTACACACACACACACACACACACACACACACACACACACACACACACACACACACAGTCTTGATTTGAAAATGGAAGTAAAAAACATATGTTAAGTGGGGGAACAGGTTCTACTTTTTTTTTATTGGATCCATTCCACTTTGGTATGGATCAGGTTTGATCCCCTGAAAATCCGGAGTATAAAGAAATTAACCTTGAAAATCTACAAGACACATGGTGTATATTTTACTTGCTTAAATACAAAACAAAACAAAAAAATCTTCTTTGGCTGACCTGTGCACAATGCATGTATTGTATTAATGCAGACATGTATGTCACCTTTAAAACTTTACGTACTTTCAGAACAAGGAGAGCAGATACCAGTAAAAGTGGATGGCTCAGGTGATCCAGCATCCAGAAGAGCTCCATCCCACAGGCTACTCCAGCCAAAACTTAACAGATATCCTGACTTTCTCAAGGTTCCCCCAAAGATGTCAGTGCCCTCCAACAACAGGAAGTAGTCCAAAGAATGATGCCCACGTTTCCAAGAGATGGGGTATGAGTGGGTTTTTGGTTATTCAATGGATTATAAATGTTTGTCATTGTTTAGGGGGGTTATCAGTCATAGTGAAGAAAAAAAAAAAAGACTAAACAAAAAGGTAAATACAAAGTTCTCTTTCTAACAGGAAAATGGGGGATATGGTATAAGAATGACAGGGGAAAAGGATAGATAATTGAATCTACTTTACTCCAAAAAACAACTATTAATCTCAAAATATTTTACACTGGTAAGGATTTTGGTATATTGGTACAAATTTAAAGTTAATTTTGTTATACTGTAGGTATAACTCTTATTTGGAATATTGTGATTATGCAGCTCATTAAAAAACGAAATGTACAATTAAGAAATACAGATAAATAGCCATTTATAATACTCAAACTTGTAATCATATTAGGTATGTTTTCAAGGTTGAACAGATACATTTAGATAGATAAGACTTCAAACACTTCAAGACCTACAGAATATAGCATTAAATATGTTTAGTAACCTAAGGCTTTTTATGACAATGAGATATGTCTGCTCCGGCTACACCAATCAAGTTCAGAGAAGATAATGGGCATCAAAGAAACTCCATATGGAGCTTATCTTCTTTGTGGTAAAAGCTACCCACTGGGCAAGAGACAATCTTTGCCTCAATTGCTGATGGTACAGTGTCCAAACTGGCCAAGCAGAATGCAAAATAAACAAATAAATAAATGTGACTGTCAAACTTTGCCAAGACAAGGTAAGGCATTTCCTCAAAATTCCCTGCTTCTCAAAAAGTGTCTGTCAGAGGTAGGCCTGTAGGTCAAAGCTGGATGCCCAATGTTACAAAGAAACCTTTGGGTTCAGGCAGCCAGATATTCCTGTCATTAGGTAACATTACACTATTCTGGGGTCTTTGATGGAGTTAAAGGCTAAATAATTAAACTTGAAGTTTTCCTTAGTTATGATTAAAAATGTAAATTAGGTATAAAACTTTAGACTCACAAAGATAAAGATAAATAATAGAATGTTTTCTCTAAATTTGCCAAATACAAATGGACTGGATATTGTAACTGTAATTCTTACTTGATAACTGTCTTTGTTGTATAAACTTTTACTATGTTAAAGTTAAGATCTACCTTTTTTATTTAGGCAAAAGGGGGGAAATGCCATGGAATAATCCTCCTGTACATTGTGAAGATGCAGTGCTCTTAATGTGAATAAAAAGTTGATTGGTTGATGGCTTAGGCAGGGTTTTCAGGCCAGAGAGAATGCTGGGAGGAAGAAGGGCTGATCCTTGGGAGTTCGCAGAGAAATAAGATGAGCATGGAGTGTTGAAAGAAAGTACAGCCATGCGGCAGAGGGTAGGTAAGAAATACAGGTTAATTTAAAATGCAAGAGTTATCGAGTAACCAGTCTGAGCTATCAGCTGAGTCTTCCTAATTAATAATAATAGGAAGTAGCTGGCAAAAAACAGTGCCGATCGAGGTTCTGAGGAAACTCTGCCTACACAAGCCTTAGCTCTACAAGACCCTGACTAAAACTAAAAATAAACAGGAGGATAGAGACATACCAATCTGGTGAATTCTTGCTGTGCAATCACAAGGACCTGATACGAATCCCCAATGCACACATAAAAAAAGGCATTGGGCTTTGTACCTGAACCCTAGCATGGCTAGGACCTGTTGGCTGCCAACCTTGGTCTAGGTTTGTGGAGAGATCCTGTCTCCAGAGAGTAAAGGGAAAGTGATAAGAGTGATGCTGCCTGCAACAGGCAGTACAGGCATACTGTCATGCACAAGTCCACAACCCCCCCCCCAACACACACAGCATAAAAATAGCAAAAGAAGCACAATTAGAAATGGCATGGGACCCAGGCATGGTGGTTTTTAATATCTGCGTGCTTAGAAGGCAGAGGCAGGCAGATCTTTGTGAGTTCGAGGACAGCTTGGTTAACATAGTGGGTTCCAGGACAGGCAGGGATAGCTAAATAGATAACCTGTCGGGGGGGGGGGGGAGGGGGAGAAGAGGGAGGGAGGAATGGAGGGAAGAGAAAAGGCTGAAGACTTTGAGATTTGGTTTCATAAGAATTTAATAAGAAAAATGAAAGTATTTCTCATTTCTTTTAGAATATGATCTGAAATGCAATTAAAGAAGATAAACCCTCTCGCCGGGTTGTGACAGCGGGTGCACGCCTTTAATCTCAGCACTCGGAAGGCAGAGACAGTTGAATCTCTGGGAGTTCCAGGCCAGCCTGGTCTACAGAGCTAGTTCTAGGACAGGCTCCAAAGCCACAAAGAAACCCTGTCTCAAAAAACAAAAACAAAAAAAAAAAAAAAGTTCAAAGTAAAGATGTCCATGAACAAAGCAAGACCCCTGTTCTCCTAGAGTTGACATTCTAAAAGGAAGAAACACAAACAGCTATCCACAGTATGCTGGCTGGTTTTATGCGGTGAATTAATCAGATTGGCTTTGAACTTGCTACAGTGCCCCCAGTGTGAATGCTGGGATAGCAGCTATGTCTTGGTTTTATGTGGTGTTAGTAACCAAACCCAGGGCTTTGGTGCATGCAAGGCAAGCACCCCAGCAATTAGGCTACATTCCCCTACCGGAGGTGCTTAATATTTCTAAAAGTGACTTTGCCATTGTTCATTGTAATCGCCATGGAGTAAAATATCTATCTGAAGACCTTTGTCAACATCTAACAGAAACCAAGAAACTATTACGTAATGAGGATCTTGTGTGCATCTAAGTTTTTGTGAGCTCTGAAGAGAGGTTAGGGATAATGCAGAGATTAACCACTGTGGTCAAGGGAACTGAGAAAGAAGGCCATGGAAAAAGAATGTAGCCCAGGCTGGCCTCAAACTCCTCAAAGCTAGGTCCTCCTGCCTCAGCCTCTAAAGTAACTGGGACCACAGGTACACAGCACTGAGTGGAGTTATACTGCCAGTTCTATGGGGTCCTTAGAAATGTCCAATGGGCAACAGGTGGACTGGCAATGAGCTTTCCAAGGATGACTCGTTAAGCTATTGACACCAGAACCTAGGTGGTGATGGGTTGAGCCGTGTGTGGAACCCGTGTAATAACTTCCATCATGCCTCAGTGATTATGCTCACAGAATTTGACAATGTCTTTATTGATTATCTTTGACATTCCTGGAGGAAATCTCATTAGATGGAAGTAGAAACAACTTCTCATTTTGTAAATGCCCATTGATTTTGTTTATTTACTTTGCCTAAATATATGTCTGTATGTGTCAGATCCCCTGGAACAGGAATTACAGTTGTAAGCTGCCATGTGGGTGCTGGGAACTGAACCCGGGCCCTCTACAAGAGCAGCCAGTGCTCTTAACCACGGAGGCACTTCTCCAGCCCCAGGAATAGAACTTTCTAATACATCCTTTAAACTAAACTGATGGAAATTTGGGAGGTCAAACCCAGGGTCTGCACATGAAAGGCAAGCAATCCTTACTGAGCTACATCCATATCCCCTAAATTTAAAAAGATAAAAATATACACAGTCTGAAAACAGGCCAGAGTGATAGTAAAGGACTTTTTGCTTGCCAGCTGAAACAGTGCCACTCTTGCCACTGCAGACAATTCCAGAAAGGAAGGAAATCACTGGTGCTCGTGTAAAGAGGGCATGGCATTCTTCAGGGAGAAGACATACTGATTTAGAGGAAACCAATCATCTGCTGCCTAGGCTGGTCAGCATCAGAACACACCTAAGTGCTCACAGATCTATGCTGCTGGCTGGACTGGTCTCGTGGCCAGAGATTTCTTTAAAGCAAGTTTCTTAGTTCCTACACAGATCAGAATCCCAAATACAAAAGCAAAATACCTACAACTATGCATGCATGCACACACACGGATGGCTGGCTGGAATTAAGTATGACATTAAGGGTTGTTACACGCATGCACTCACTCACTTGCAAAACAGAAAGACCTCATCAGATTCCACATTTCAAACTTGGAAAGTACAACGGAATTGAATGTTCCAAGTTTACAAAGGTATTCCCCTTGCCCAATGAGTCTAAACTAACACACCTGCAAATAAATCAGAATTAAATATTAATAAAATTCACAAAGCCAGAAGCAGTTTAGTGCTCACAAGTTTATATTTTAAGTTTGATAAAGATTCGTGTGTATTTTCTAAATACACAGACAAACAGGTTTTGGAGGTTTACATACACGTCTCAGGACACTTATAGTAGGTAGGTAAATTACATTAAAAAAAAAAATATTGGTCTTTGTAAAAGATCTTCCCAGAGAGCTTTTACAAACAGCAGGCAGAAGAAAGTTTTCCGTTTACAGTGTTTTAAGATTCTGACTCTCCCACATCATAATGGCCTCAATCATCTATTTCCTGAACCCCAAATTTTGTTCTTAAATAGCTTGTGTATTCCAGATTTAATACCCAAAATAACCTAAAATTTAGGGCTAGAAAACATCTTTGAAAGTGTGCTTATCCCTAACATGTTTTAAACTACCTTGTTCAACTTCACTTGAAGGCTGGGATACAACAGGGAAGGAACAAAATAAATAATCCTATATTTGATCCTAAACTGACCAAGAAAACGTTTGTTGGTTCTAACTGTGGAGGTTAGGTACCATAGTTAAGCTTAAGGATCCGGGTGACTGAACGGCACAAAAATGAGGCTTACTTGTTCTTCAGATTAAAAAAACCATCCTTTTAAAAAGTGGAAATGTCACAGCCCACTATTAACATCGCCTACACTGAGGTGTGTTTTTAAGTCACTGACACAAACAACTCTACCAGAAGAAAAGTGTGGTAAGGATGCTTGCTGGGGATCTGAAAGAATACAAATTCCCAATGTAGCCATTTTACAGGAAGAATATACATTTACAAAAAAAAAGGTTGTTTTTTTTTGAGGCACTGATAAGAGCCTCCTACAAAAGCCGGGCTCACACCCAGATCTGGTAAGCTGTGGTAGGTAGTCAGGCTAGTGCCTGCTTTTCTCTGAGCCTCGTCTGTAAAAGAGAATAGCACCTACTTTAGAGACTAGAAAAAATAAGGCAGACAACACAAAGGTGTAGGCACACCAAGAGTGTGGGTGCTCGAGTCAAGTCAGGGGAATGGTTCTGGCCCTCTTATACTACGTTCAGAGAATGCTCAGAGCCTGTCATCGCTTCCCACATTCTACACTCAGCCATGGTCCGGCCCTTCCCATGTCCCAGGCCTCTAACTTCCTGGTTTCTCTTTCTACTAGCTTTTATTTTTTTCCTTGTGGCTCATATCTACTATTAAACAACTAATATGTACTGCATATTTGGTGTGCTCAGGTATTTGTTGAAAATGCAATGAATTAACTCTTCATTAGGATGGTTCAACTTAAGCCAGGTAGTGTTTTTTACCCCCAAATTCAAAACTACTGGTTATTGTCCAGTTTCCTCTGCCAATATAATAAATACTGCATGCCCCCAAGCTCCTGATCACCAGGGTGCTAAAATTTAGCAACCTGCCTAGTAATTAAGGAAAAAAAAAATGAGAGTTAAGAACCATGACAAATGAGGGGCCATATGTCTGGGAGAAATAACATGTAATCTGAATTTATGACATGGTATTATCACTGTGGAATATGAAAGTGTATGCTCTTCCCCTTCATTAAAATTAAAAACTCTAAAAATATTTTATTTAAAATATAAATTACAAGAAAAACTTCACCAAATGTACAACATAACTCTGCCAGACTCCAGACAAAATTATGAGTATTCAATCCATTACCTTTCTGAGACCAATCAAAAATTCTTAAGCAATTTATCAACTTCCTGAAGTTGTATTGTCAGAAAAGGAATATACTTAAAAAAATAGAAACGTCCAGTAGTATACCTTAGTACTAAAAGTATTTTTAAAAAAGATCGAGAAGGAAAAAGGCAATCCCTTCAAGACCATGAAACAAAATAACTTAGGCAGTCAGCAAGTAGAAAAATCTGTCAATTCTGTTTCTGGTAAAGTGTTTACTTCAAAGAAACTTTTATATAGGCTGAGGCAAATATATATTCAAGAGTATAAACATTTTTTTTTCCTTTGGATTACCTAAAAAACAAACTTTTTAAAGTATATTTCAGATGACTAAAAATATAGCCAAATCTGTCACAACACGACATAAAAGGCAATGGACAATTATAGACTATTTTAAATTAACAGCAATAAGTCACCTACAAACTTGTTTCCAACTAAAACCAAAACAAAAGCACAACAATCCCGTAGTGTACCAAATGTGTATTTCAATTTACTGTATGCAATCTAACAAAAATTTGGTCATAATTTACCAGATATACATAAACGATTTAAGTAATAAAAGAAATTCTGTTTCAAGATAAGGTCATTTCTTGAGTAAAATAAAGTACATTAAGAATGTAAAGCCAAGTCCAGTTTCTATGCAACAAGTGAACTACTGTCTAATAAAGCAGATTTAGGTGATTTTTAAATATATATATTTGCTCTTTAATATATATTTATATATAGACAGATCTACCCATTGTAAACTATGTTTATTTTAAAGGGAGGGGATAAATGCGATGAAAGAAATCTTTATACTATACTTACATATTCACAAAGCAGAACATTTACCTTTAAAATACTGTTTCATTCATAATATTTCTGCCCAACTATGTCTACTTTGGAGTTTACTAGAGTTACATTGTACTCGTTTGTTTCAAACACTGAGAATAAGGTGTATTCTTAAATCAAACCCCTACTGCTCTTGTGCCAGGCTCCCAGGTACGCAGAGACTGCCATAGAGCTTGGAGGGCAATGGGTGCATCTCACAACGAAACACTAGCATTTCCTCTCTGATCTATCCATGCACAAAGTCACTGTCCAATATTCAAACCATTATTCTACTGAAATCAGAGGCAATGATCAAGTTTGTCTCTTTAAAGAGAAAATCAGCTTCTCAACTTTGACTAGACGGAGCACCAAAAGACTATCTGTCAAAGCAGCTGTGGTTTTTCTCCCACACAACTGGCGTAATTTAGTTACCTGATATAAAATAGGAAAATATACTCAATTTGTATTTAAAAGAAAGTTGAAAATATGCTGTCTCTCAATATTATACAATATACAATATGCTCCTGATATTTGTTATCATGTTAGCATGTAAAAAAGCTGCTCAGAGTTCCACTATCTGCAAATTCATCTGTCACCAGGCAAAATAAATCTAACAATTTCAACTGAATGAATCACTCTGACTCCTGAAGAATTTAGATAATGGACACTGAGGGCTCTGAACACTTCATTTGCGGTATTCTTGCAGATTGTTGGATCACGGTAACTATAAAGATCTCTTCAAGGTGTGGGGACTTTAAGGAATGGAAAATAAATTATCAGCCACAGTGTAAAAAACACTCAACATTCCGGTAAGTATGAAACAAAAGAGAATGCACATTTTGTGTTGATTTTAATGATAAAAAAGGGCACAGGAGGAAAAACCTGATATTTCACTTATATTGCATAACAGACTAACCAAACTGGACATGGAGGGTAAATTATAAAACAAATCATTTACGTATTTTTCTATGACTTTTCTTCAATTATACTTCTGTATTTCATAAGGCTGAGGTATAGTACACTGGCAAAAATATAAAGAGGCAACAAGAATAGTGCCAAAGTAACAGATACCAAAAACCAAAACCACGTCAGAAAACATCATATAGTAACCATTTATCGGATTCGAGCAGCAGGAAAAAGTCACTTGTAAGTCATAATCATTTTAGTGGTATTTAACATCTTCACCATGGCAACTTCGCAACATCATTCTTCATTCGTGAAGTAGTAAAATTCATGTCAAAAAAGGGAGGGAGGGACAGGGGAGTCACTTAGTTCATTCCAATAAATTACCTCTCCAGTTCTTATAAACACGCCTATCAGCACAAATTAAGAATAATATCTAAGACAGAAGACACTTGGTTTAAGTTATGAAGCAAATAAAATGAAAAAAAAAAATACAAGAAAATAGAACCAATGGGGTTGAAAAAGCCCCTCACTGAAAATCTGTATTTAAAAAAAATAAAATTAATAAAATAAAAATAGAAACAAAACTCTACTAGTACAAACTAGCCTGAGTGGTTTGATTGACAGAGTGGTTGGGTCAACTGTCACTGTACTTCCATAAATGGATTTTCATTCATGTTCAAGTGGCACATGAATGTAGGCTCTATAAAGGACAAGTACTGTATTTTATAGAACCCAAATAGTTAACTGTATATCCTATAAATAAAAATATTTTACTTTGATAACTGACTGAATGTGGGGACTTTGTGTATCCAACCACATGGTTGTTTGCTGTACAGTCCTGTGCAAATATTTAAAAAAAAAAATCTTTTTTTGCTATAAGGCTTTAACCCTACAGTTTTCACAGCAACATAACTACCATCCAGCATGTACCATATTTTGCAAGCCTTCAAGTTCAACAATCCAAATTGTCGATTCATAGTATGTTCAAATGCAGCATTCTTGAGGAATATAGTAGGTCAGTTAATCATCCAGAGACATACAAACATCTCCTGATTCGTCCCATCGAGACATGTCGTTCTGATCTTCTCCGTTCTCAGCCAGCTCGTCCTCAGGCTCTGCTCCCTCATTCTCCTCATATTCTTCATCCCGGGGGAACTCTGCATCCTGTCCCTGATCTACACCTTCTTGCCCGGCTGGCTGTGATTTATCCGCACAGTCCATACATACTCCATAGCGTCGAGATCCATGTCTTATTCCAACACTGGCCGCTAACATGAAGATCTTCTTACACACCATGCATTTGTATTTTTTATCCTTTTTATGCACCTAATTGAAAGGAGAAAACAGATAAACAACACATCTGAGTCATTCAAATTGAGCCACAGACTCAGGAATGAAAGGGTAGCTAATTAATATTTTCTGGATGAAGTAAAGTATCCACTGCTTTTTTAAAAAATCCTGTTAAAAGCAGCTTAAATCATCCTTCTTTAAATTTGCAAATAACATGCTTGAAACATCACTGGCATGTCTCCATGATCAGCCAGGTTTAAGGTCACTCACTTACCAGGGAATGTCTTTTTACATGTTCTCTTCTCGTAAACAGCTTTCCACAAATGTCACAGCTAAACGATCTTACTCCAGTATGAATGAGCAAGTGTCTCTTTAGTGTTCGTCTGTATTTGGCTACATAGCTACAATGAGGGCATTTTAACTTGTTCATGATTAGAGATGAGTCACCTTGAAGGGAAAAAAGTAATGTTTAATATAAGCAGAAGCCTATCAACACTTCTATGTCCACTATTAACACAGCTACTACTTATTTTTTAAATAAAATTCAGAATATGGAAGCTTTTAATTATTAAAATTTTAGAACTTTTGTATTTATATTTGTTGATAATACTTGCCATTTTCCCATGTTTCTTGTTTGGGCCAAGATTCTGGCAATAATCCGAACTTGAAATCATTTGAAGCACCTTGTAGCAATCCATAGTTGAAGTCATTTGAAGTGCTTGGTAGTAACCCACACTTGAAATCACTTGAAGTGCCAGGTAGCAACGCATACTTGAAATCATGTGATGCTCCTAGTACAATTGAAAAGTAAGTGATTTTGAGAAAATGGTTGGGGAGAAAGTCTTCTCTTAATTACAGCCCAGGAAAACAAAAAACACTTATAAGAACAATGATAAACTAATGTACACTAAATAAAGCTCCATGTACTTGCTTTGCTTAAACCTGTACTCCTAGGAATCTGGAGTCAGACGTGGTCACGTAGAAGATCCTATCTCAAAAAGCTACCCTATACCCTTCCACACTTGTCTTCACTCCAAAACCTAAATAAAACACCAGGTCCTGGATTCAACTCCCATACTGCAAATTCTTGAATCTCCAACAGTGTGAGCTTAATAGCAACAAAACTTAGTCTATAGTCAAAACAACAAAACAAAAACATCAACAACAGGTAAATACATAGTCAGAAATGACCTCTTTCTGGGTTCCAAATAGACACACACACATTATTGTTTTAAAGAATTTCCTGCATATAAGTATATAGAACCATCCGTTTTTGCCATTTGATCCAATTAACGATTAATTCTAACATGAGAGCTCTTTTTCAGTGGCTGCCAACTTGCTACCCAGTTTCCACAAGTCACAGCAATTCCATTTTCCCCCATTTGAGACACAGTCTTATGCAATCCAGGCTGGCCTTGAACTTGCTTTGTAGTTTTTAGAATGACTTCAACTAACTCAGCACCCTGGTGCTGTGTCCACAGCTGCTAGACAGTCTTTTTCAAGATATTAAAGACACAATAAAGACACAATACTGCGAGCCTGAGGTAAGATGATACAAAGCCAGGCTAGGTAAGAATAAGACCCTGTCTCAAAAAAAGATCAAACCCCAAACAAACTAATTCAGAGCTGGTCAGGCTGCAAGAATGAAGGGCTACCCACCCTTGTGAATAACCTGACAGCCCTTCCTTCCCTTCTTTCTTCCTCCCACTGCCCCTCAGGCTGCTCATTCCAACACAAGGACCTCTGGAAAGTTTCTCCATGTATGGTAAATAGGCTCCCTGCAAAGCATTTGTAACTTGGAGTCCCTGAAACATTCCTCTTCAATATAGACATGTGTAGCACTCATTCATGTAATAATACAGGTTAAAATCTCTAATCTAGCTGGGAAGTAGTGGTGCATGCCTTTAATGCCCCCATTTAAAAAAAAAATCTCCAATCTAAAACCCCACAATCTCTAATGCTCACAAATCTAGAATATTTTTAGAATATCATGTTGTGCTCAAAAAACTTACAGACTTTGGAGCATTTCCAAGTTTTTGGATAAGAGACGACAACTTCTATTTCTGCTTCTTCTATTAGTAAAGGCCACACAGATTTATTTCAAATTCTGAAAGACCCCAACTTGCTAACAAATAATACATACCCATATTTCCAACTGTTCCTTGATTCAAGATCCATAGTACCTTGAATTTAGTCTCCTTTTTGTCTAGTGGTTCTTTGTATGTCTTTGTCTTTCCAACCAATAGGGCTTTGGACTGCCTGCCTGCCTGCTTTGTTTTTAAAATTTCTCTTCACAAGTAAGGTTCAGGCTAAACACTGCTCAAATGTCATGCGTCCAAACACGCATCACATCAATGGACTCACATCATTTCATTGTCTTTTAAAAACATCTTAACGGCACCTACCAGCATCTCCTGCATCTTGACCACTGCAGGCTTCAGCCAATAAATTTGTGTTCACAGTCCTATCACCATCAGGCCCTGAGAGCAGTGCACCGTCCAAATCTGAAATGACACAACCAGATAAAAGGCTTTCCAGTATTGGGCATCCACCACACGCTCAAAGTATAGGCCACGGAGGCATAGCTACATCAATACAAACAAATGTAAGCTCCAGGTGAAGCAAAGGCCATAACTTTTCCTACTGTCTAAAAGGAGTGTCCTCCAACTACTCTACTTGGTAAATGAATGTGATGCTCTATGTACCTGACATGTGTCAAGAGTATGAACTTGCACGAGTTGGTTTTCTCATTTTACTATGGGTTCCAGGACTTGAATTCAGGATGCTAGGCCTGTGTAGCAACTTAAAAGTCATTTCACAAGCCCTGGTATTTCTGACTTGATGTGAATTGTGAAAACTGTACTAATATATGAAAATACCTTTAATGTTTTTGTTTTAAATGTTTTGTGTGATGCTGAGGACTCAACCAGGGTCTGAACATTCTATATCCTAGGTAACACTACCCTCTTTAAAATATTATCACATAAGATGAAGTAGAATATACTCTCTGGATGAACATGCCTTAACACATGTAAGTGTACCATGTGTGTGATGGTTGACCTCCTGGGACTGGAATTACGGATGATTGTAAGCCACAATGTAGGTGCTGGGGACTAAACCTGTGTCCTCCATGAGAGTGGCCAGAGCTCTCAATTGCTGAGCATCTTTTTTTTTAGCATGTATTTATTAATTTCTAAGTCACGATAAAAAGTTTTCAAACATAAAAACATGTGCAGCTGGTTAGGAATGGCTTTATAAAAAAATCAAAGTGTATCAGATACTAACCATAGTCTTGTTAATTCGTTATGTGACCACATGCCTTGTTTCCTCACTTATAGTCATCATATCGAAGAGTTAATTAATACAGACATTTTAGCTGAACAACGGAAGCCAACGTAATCATGTGCCTAACTGACACTCAGCTGTTGCTATTTGCAGTATTAACTACAAATGCTAAAAACAGATTAGAGTTGTTCTACTGGTTCAAAAGTAGACTTCATACAAGCATCACTGTAGTTGGCCAAGAGCTGATTTCATCTACTGGAAAGATAAAAAGGCAGCATTTTCTTAAACCCATGATGATGAGGCGTATTCTTCACTGTAATCTGCAATCTGTTGAATCCTAATGACTTCATTCATGCCTCTCAAGCTAACAAAGTGAGTTCTTATCTCCTTGCTTGCCAAATGTATATCTTTCTGAAACATAAATCTCCAATGTTTATTATACAGCTTTTAGGATGCTTTTCAAGCATGATCTTACTAATCAGGTTCCTGCTTCTAACCCCAGGATGATGCCCACTGTATTAAAGCCCCCTCTGCTACTCAAACTGTCTGAAAACATTTAAAACGCTTCCTTTTTATCTGCTTGCCTAAAGGCTTCCTTGGTATGATCCTTGACTGCTCTGGATCCCCAAAGTAAACAATCAAAACACAAAAATCTCTCTACAGAAGTACATATTTAACTGAAAAGTACTGACAGTATTTAAGTAAACATACAATGGAAAGCTCAATTATGTAGACCCAATCACTTAAAAACACGAAGAAACTGGTAGTGATACATGCCTGTGAACTAGTGGTTGAGTATAAGTCATGGAAAGGTCTTTGTGTTTTATTTTAAAAGGGGTACAAGTAATTTAAATAGGAAATAGCTGTTTTATCTGCACTCTAAAATTATTTCATGTTGTTATGAATGAATGGAAGGAGTGAGAGGAGATGCAGAGAGAAAGCAATGTAAAGTAATCCTAGGCCGCAGGCTGAGTGAGGCACAGAAAAGGGAGGAAAGTAACACTGAAGGCCGAGCGTGATACAAGCAAGGGAGAAAAAGAGAAAACATTTGACACAGGCTTGGTGGCAGAATTGATACTCTGGGAAAAAGTTAGGGACAGTTTCTAATGGCAGCAATGGAAACCCAGGAGGTGGGACAGGGTGGGTACAAAGTGACATTTAGTTACTCATGAGCACTGAGTCCAATACACCTGAGCAAAGTATAATGGATGGTTAAAAGGGGTAAGCTTGCTGTGCCTAATATTAAATAAAGCCCAGCTCTTCCACTTCCCTTAATAGGTCATTTGCTTTCTGAATGTACTGGTTCGTAAAGACCATGCCAGTATCAACAGGGACCTTCACAAAAAAAAACTTGCAGATTCTCAGGTTGACCCTTTGTCGTTGTGGCAGTAATCTGTATTGTAACAAGGCATCTAAGTAACTATCTCAAAGTTAAGAATTGATTCTCCATGAGAACTTTGTAAAAATGAGAGTTCAATGCTAATTACTATTATTTCATTTGTGTACACAAGTACAGAAATTAAGCAATGAAGCTATAGATATGGTTCTTGGTCTGTCTGAGCTGCCAGATAATAAGAAACAGTATCAGCAAACAAAGAACAAGAGAAGGTGAGGAGGCCAAACATATGAAAGTTTGTCCATTCACAGAGTGTATGTAACACTCTCAGGATAATACTTGGAAGGCTAATAGGGCAAGTGGAAAGGAGAATGCCTGTGGTGGGAATGAAAGAATCAAGCACTAACTATTTAAGAAATTTGACTGTAAGATAGAAGAATGAGAAACAGAGTAAGAATTATTTTCAAGGGGTAAACGTAAATACCTTTAAATGCTGCCAAAAGTCACTAAAAGATGTTAAGGATACTGAACATATATCATAGAGAAAGTATTGTTTTAGATTCCAGAACTTGGGGTTGGAGAGATGGTTCAGACCTCTTCTAGAGGTCCAGACTTAGTTTAATTCCCAGCAAACACATGGTGACTCTCAACCATCTATAATGGGATCTATAATGGGATCCCTATTGTGTCATGCAGTCAGACATTCAGATAGAACACTCATATACATAAATTCATAAAACTTCAAAAAATAGTCTAGAATTTCAGGTTGTAGTAGTACTGAATGTGCCAGGCCCATGCCAGCAATTCCAACACTTGGGAAATGAAGACAGCAGGACTGATATCTGAGTTTGTGAAAACTGAGGTCACCAGTTTGAAATCCCAGTACCAACATGAAATGTGGAGTATGTCAATGATCCCATAACCCAGTACTGTACAGATACAACGATAAATCCTTATCACAAGGGAATAAAGCGACAGTGTAGGACACACTGTGTGTGTGTGTGTGTGTGTGTGTGTGTGTGTGTGTGTGTGTGTGTGTGTGTGTGTAGAGAGAGAGGGAGAGGGTGGAAAAGGGAGTGGGGGAGAGGGAGGAAAGGAAGGGGAGGAGAGGGAGGGAAGGAGAGGGAGGGAAAGGGGGAGAGAAGGGGGGAGAGAAGACAGATCTAAAGCAGAGTTTAGTTTCCTCTGCAGGACACACATGAGATTATCATGTGTATCACATGTCATGAGAGTAACTGGGAATACAAGCAGTTCACTTGGAATGCTCTAGACAAACTCCCTGAGGAGTCTGTAAGGTCTGTAATGTTCTGCCAGTATTTATTTATTATACAGTGGATGAAAAACAAAAGGCTTTTAAAATACTCATGTCAGCTAGAATAGACTGATCTTTGCAACCTAATGGTAGAATTTTTAGTAATTCCAGTAAAATATCCTCAAATTGAAAATACCCAGAATTTAGTGGTTTTGTTTTCCTAAGAAGAATATTTAATCCATCAAAAAAAAAATCCAAAATAAAACATTATCCAAACTACTCCTTTTCTCAATGTCTGAAGAAGGTCATTTTTGTTTTGAGACTGGGTCTCACTCACACAAAATTCACAGAGCTTCTTCTGCCTCTTGACTGCTAGGATTAAAGGGTGTGTTGATGTGCCTTTAAGTCTTTAAGTGTTCAGACACACACTTACTGCAGTTCTGTCACAGTGGTTTCTAATACAGGCTGTTCTATCTCTGAATTATGCTCCAGGCATCCTCAGCCAGCCAGTCTCATTCATCTCAGGCATGAACTAGGTCTTTAAATGAGGCACTTCTTACCTCCCACCCTAAAGACTGCCTCCGGCCCTGGGGTTCAATGCCCAGTACTGCAAGAACCCCCCCCCACACACACACTGTGATCTTAGTCCTAGACAGTCAGTGGTCAGTGTCTGTCTGTCTCTCTCTCTGATCTTAATCCTATACAAACACTAAGTACAGAATTCCTCAACCAAAAATCAGTACATTGTTTCCATTCAAAATCAAAAGCAGCACACTATGGTATAATTATTAAGCTGTAACTCTTGAAGGGACCAAAGTACTTGGTTCTTGATATCAAAATCAAATCTCAATACATGAGCCTTCCCAGCTGATAATGAGCTTTCACAATAGGGTACTTTACTTAGGAATTAGACATCTTCATTAGGAGGCATAACAGTGAGTCTTGGGCTGGAGAGATGGTTAAACAGAGAAGAGCACTGGCTGCTCCTCCAAAGGACCTAAGTCTGTCTCCAGCACCCACATGGCAACTCACAACTGTCTGCACCTCCAGTTCCAGTGGATCTGACATCCTAGCTTCTGCCTACACCAAGCAAGCAAGTGGTGCACACACATAGGAGGCAAACCTTTGCATCAGTATATTTTTTTAACCCCCCCCCAAAAAAAACAAAGCTAACTGTAGGCTATCGTCTGTTTCTCTAAAAGTAAGATTACCAAGTAAACTCTTGGGTGGTGGCAGTGTACTTTAATCCCAGCAATCAAACTCATAGCATGCTTATTTTTAGGATAGTCAACATTCTGCTACAAATCCCCCATCCCTGGGGTAAAATTCTCCTACAAAGCCCCCACCCCCAAGATAAGCAAGACTTTTTTCTAAAGACCTTTAGTAATTTTTTTCAGCAGGAATGATGGCACATATCTGCATGTGGTTTGAGGGCTGGGCATGGAATCAAGTCAAAGTCAAGTATCCTACATAAGCAAGTGTCTGTCTTCCCTGTTTATTGCCCACCCCACCCCCAAATGTTAAGGGATATCTACTGATATGGTTTAGTAGGTTAGGGTTCCTGTTCTCAAATGAGGACCCAAGATCTTCATCTTAGGAGGTAACTAATCCAACAAGTTATTCCCCTATCTCCAAATGAGAGCCCACACATGCACAAACACAATAAACATGGCTTACGTTTCTAATCCCAGCTAATCAGGAAACTTAGGTGGGAGATGACCAAGGCCACTCTGAGCAATTTAGAAAGACTTGAAATATTCACCACAAAACAAGTGTGAAACTATATTAAGTGAAACGATATAATTAAACAAAATACGAAGTTATAAAACACAGGATGAAACAAGGTACTACCAGCAAAATCAGTCACAGCCTTGGACTAAAAGTAGGCTAGTCTTTTGGGGGGAGGGACGTGGGGGGTGAGGAGGAGGTGGCGGGGGGGCGGGGGGGGGCAGGCATGGACCTGCCTGTGCAAGCTACACTGTCTCAGTGAAGGTCTCCCTGACATTTGGTTCTAATTCTGGGTGCAGGTAAAACCAGCCCTTTTAGGATATCAACACTCTTAATGTAGTTGATAGCAGAGAAGTTTTAAAAATAGCTAAAATTCCAATGTACAAAAACTCCATAGAGATTATTGTCTACATAAGGTTTCATTCCTAATTCCTAATTTATGGTCATGGATATAAAATATCTGCATAGTTTCTTAAAAGCAATCCCTTTCTTCATAAACAGGCACAGGTATTCCTCTTTACTCCTATTCAGTAATTTATTTCACTTACACTTGTGTTGTAAATGATGCTAGTTCCTGATTCGAGTGACTGCCCTGTCTTGCTTATGCTGGGTCCACATAGCTTCTTCTCTCTATTCAAATACATACATATTTCTGCCAACAAGCTGTATGTAACTAAGTTTCCTCAGTGTACTCTGCAACTCAGTTCTACCTGAACAGATCAAATCTCTACTTGAGAAACCTCTGTTGCTGAAGTCACAATTGATAATCTGGCACACAAATACAATTATTATAATCTAACCCTAAACATTTCCCTTCTCTTCCATTCATGATTGCCCATTCATTCCAGTTTCTTGCCACCTTGCCATGAATGTTTCTTCCTCTTCGAACAAATCCCCACATCCAACCACTCCAACTGCCACTGCTTTCTGTCTCTCCCAACTTTTTCTTCCGAGCCCTCAGCCCACCTCCCACACTGTAACCTTTCCGTAACTCCTCTGCAC
Organism: Cricetiscus sungorus; assembly: GCA_030556225.1. Classification (NCBI taxonomy): domain Eukaryota; kingdom Metazoa; phylum Chordata; class Mammalia; order Rodentia; family Cricetidae; genus Cricetiscus; species Cricetiscus sungorus. Next base: position 806,388 of record JANBXA010000114.1, read on the forward strand.
CCAATATATCATGAATCACTACTCATAAATTAATCTTAACATCCAGAATGTGCTTGATATCTTAAGATTTAAAATTTGTTTCCAGATTTGTCATGATATGGAAAAGAATTTCCCAGGAAAAGTATTATTTATTATACTGTAACTTTTTCAAAGAGTACAGCTTTGAGAATAAAAATTTCAAGCTACTGTGGCTGGAGAGCTCAGTTAACAAAGCATTTGCCTTGCAAACACAAGAACATGATTTTGATGGGGGGGGGGAGGTTGAAATAAAAAAAAAAATTCAGGCATGGGTCAAACATATTTCAGTGCTTGGAAAATGGAGACACGCAGATAGATCCCTGGCAGGTCCTAGTCAAGTAAGACCCATCTTTAAAGCACACCTATCTCCATGCACTGACACAGATATTCAAAACAGAAGAGCCAGGTGGTGGCGGCATGAGCCTTTAGCCTCAGCACTCAGCACTCAGGAGGCAGGCCTGATCTAGGGTGAGTTCCAGAATGTCCAGGGTTGCTACACAGAAAAGCACTGTCTCAGAAAGAAAAAAAAAGTAAAAAACAAGTAAACAAAAGCAGGAGAGATGGCTCAGTGGTTAAGAACACTGGCTGTTCTCTCTTGCAGAGGACCTGGCTTCAATTCCCAACATCCACATGGGGGCCCACAATCATCTTCACTCTTGTCTATCGTCCATGGTCACCAACCATACACATAAGGAGCAGACATACGTGCAGTCAACACACTCAATGCAAGCAGTCTAAATTCTGACATGACTGCCTTCCTCCTTTCCCATTAGAGTTTGTTTGAGGTACACAGGGAATTCTTAAGAAACAGAACAACACCAGCATCTCAAGAGCAAGACTCCTAGGTTCTACACTCTACTTTGAACTGTTAGTACATGAAATTATATAACAAGGTCAAAACAGTGGAGACCTCAAAAATGTCTAACAATCATAAAGGTATCACTTAATGGTCTGTCAACCATCTCAGTGTGTAAAGGCATGACTGAAGTTCAGCCCCCATGAGCTACATGGTGAGGAATTGAGATGCTCAAAGTAATAATGAACCACCATTATCCCAAGTATAGGAAGATAGAGATGCTGGCTGGCACTAACTCTAATTAGAAGTTTCCTGTATTTACAATTACTAATTATTTCAGATACATGCTTTATTAGGGTTCCCTAAAGGTATGTACCTTGAGCACTGTTTCCTCAAAACTTTTCTAAATACCAAATTATATTTCACTAAAAGGCAATCGTGTTAATTAAAAATGTGAGTCAAAAGGTCTGTTGTCCTGAGAAGGGTCCCTAGGAGGTGGAAGGTGAGAACCAGCCTCAGCAAATAGTCCTCTGATTTCCAAATGCACACTGTGGTAACCTCGACATATACCATGCAAAATAAATGTAACAGTAAAACAGAAAGACAGACTGTGGTGGCACATGCCAGTTACCAAATGCTTCAGAAGCTGAGGCAGGAGGACTGAAAGTTAGAGGTCTTCCTGGGCTATACACAAAGCTCAGTGAAAGCCAGGACATCTTGTTATATGAGCCTGTGACAGAGTTTAGGGGCTAAATGTATCCTTCATTTTTTCTCCCTAGCATTTTACAGGGTCCTATGTTTAAAGCTCAATATTGAAAAAATAAATTTGTAACTAAATTTTAGATTTCACCTAATTTGGTTAAAAATGAATTTCCTGGCAACAAATCAGTTAAGGATTTTAAAAAGCAATCATTAGACCTTTTCCTCCCTTTATCAGACTGCCAAGTTTCCAGTTTTTATTCTATAAATTCAATATGCAAGGACAAAAATTTAAAATCTTCCAGGTTTCCCCTTCATGTATTCCTGTATATAGTTACATCACATAGATACGATCAAATATCGGTATCAATGATAGCTTTAAAAAAAATCAAAATGTACCACCTCAATAAAACTTCCAGAAAATGTTATGAGATGCAATGTCAGCTTCAACATTATGACACATTTTTAGAGCTGCAGTTACAAACTACAGACTTCTGGCCTGGAAGAAGCCACATTTCCTTCAAAGTTCTCACAAGCACTGAATGTAGATTTCAAAACATTTGTCTGCTACTTTTCAGATGTTTGTAATACAAGTTTAAATTCACGCAAAAACATTTCTCTAGCTTTTCATTTTTCCTAATAAATAACTTATATTTTCAGGCTCAGAACATTTTTTTAAGGTTTTAGCATGAGACATGAATTTGAAGACTCCTTTTAATTAGGGCATGATCTTGGGAAAGGCCTTCACCTTAATGTTTAAACACACACATATATGTGTTACATTGGTGAGAACTTCCCTGCAAAGTTCAGTTCTCTATAATCAACAGAGAAGGAATAGCATTCAAACTAGAAAAACACGGATTCATTTAAATTTCTGATTCAACAAAAGGGATTAAAATTTTGTTCAAATTATACTAAGAATGGCAGAGTAAGGGCATTACAGAAGTTAATTTTGGTTCAATATAAAGGCAACTTCTAATAACACTTATCATATACACAGGCTGTTTAAGAAGGCCATATTTGTCAGTATTCAAACAAGCCAAGCTATGTTAAGTCCAGTTATCTGGCATTTGGCAGAAAGTACACAGTAGTGAAAAAACTGTTATAAATAACTTCAAAAGTCTTTCCCAACTTTAAGGGCACTAGACATGACCACGGTAGATATGTGCTTTTATGACTGTCATTTAATTTTCATATGCCCCTGTAAAACAGCAATGTATTTTAAAGAATAAAGATACTCAACACCTTAATTTAGGTGATCCTCCCCTAAACAGAACTTCAACAGGAATCCCTAAAAGACCTCAGCTATCCCAATTGAAGGTTTCCAATCTGTAGCTAAAATTAAGAGCCACTTTCTTGACAAGGAGTAAGGACAAACCTTCACTGGAAACAGTACCTTCTGTTTACATATGGCCTCTCAATGTTACAAACCACAAATTGTAGCTTTTTGTCAAAGCTGAACCTCGTTCATAGTTCAGTTTTTGATATTAAAAATCCAACCAGGCATGGTAATGCACACCGTTAATCCCAGCTCTAATCTACATAGGCAGTTGGTCAGCCAAAGCTACATTGTTGAGACCATGTCTCCAAAAACTAAATAAAGTCAGCCTCATGCTTCAGCTCACACTATTATTTCTTGATCATAAAGTCCTTCCTGCTTGAAAACACTTTTGATTATTTTCACCTCCATCCATGTGTACCACTTTTCATTTTTTTGCCTGTGCCAGAGGGAGTCAGGTTCTCAGGAGCTAGAATTACAGCGTGCTGAGAATTCAACTCAGGTCCTCTGAACCCCCCTTCCCCCAGACTTTGAGTTTATTTTCATTTTTATTACATAAAAGGCATAGGTACTACCGAAGATTAATATGATTATACTCTTAAAAGGTATTTAAGAAAGGTGTCTCATGCCTTTAATCCCAGCACTTGAGGCAGAGGCAAGTAATCTGAGTTCAAGGCCAGCGTAGTCTACAGAGTGATTTCCAGAAGGCCACTACAAAGAAAAATTGTCTGAAAAACCAAAAATCAAACAGTCACAAGAGATCTATTTCTGCCTCTTTTAGAAAATATATTGGGAATGGCTGTTTGGATTATTCTGGGCCAAAGTGGGGAGAGGAGAGCAACACATTGCAAAGCACTACATAAATAAAAATTATGAAGCATTTTTAGAAGCTAGTATAATTTGCTTATCCACAAAACTAAGACTAACTATAGTTTAAGGCTGCTATTAGCTACATTTCTAAGGGAATTTCTAAAAAGCCAGCTTCATATATTGAACAATCACAAAACACAGGCTGTGTAGACAGCTCTAACTCACATGTGTGTGCTTTAACTGGGCTGCCCAAGAACAATGCCAGAGTATGCGCCATCCATGAATGAATCCTGGCCTGACTGGTTATTTCCCTGCACTGATATACTATTTAGGTGACAGAAGATCTGTTTTCTGGGCTGGAAGTGTCACCAGTTGATATGTAGCTTGTCATGATGAAACCAAATGTGACTGAAACACGTGTCGAACCAAATTGTTACAAATGATGTAAAAGCACAAAAATAAACAGACAATTTTTGGTAGACTTAGTCTATTGATGTAAATGGTGTGAAGGTGGCTTGTTGAGACTTCAAAATACTCTGCATGGGTCAATACCGCTGTATGCTGTGTTTTTTTGTGTTTTGTTTTTGCTTGACTTGCAAACCCTGCAACCCCAACCCAAGTTTGACTCTTGGAACCTTATAGTGAGAACTTCACAAAGCAATCCTCTGCCCTTTTCACATGTGTGAGCTATGTTCAGTTCTCTTTCTCTCTCTCTCTCTCTCTCTCTCTCTCTCTCTCTCTCTCTCTCTCTCTCTCACACACACACACACACACACACACACACACACACACTTATTATCATATATATAAAGCAGACGTTTGTTTTGTTTTTGAGACAGCCTTGGCTCTAATGGAACAATACTTAGTAGACCAGGCAGGCCAAGTTGAACTCACAGAGATCTATCTGCCAGCCTCCAAAATGCTGGATGGAGGTAATGCCTTTGAGGTAAACAGGCATGTTAAGTCACACAATATTGCACAAACCTAAAATATGGATAAGAAATCTCACCTCCTCACCGCCCCCAGATGTTTCAAAGTTAGGAATAACTTTGCCAGTTTAAACAAGGCAAAGGAAAATGTTCATTCTCTTTCTACTCTTTAGCAGTCTTTTACTCCATTTTCTGAAAAGGTTTTTACCACCAATATGACATGCTAAGACTGTTGCATATACCCTTAGGAATATACTTCAAACAAAGGCCTCTTTGGCCTATGTTTGGTAAGAAAAACTGCAATTCTCCAAAAGCACACTGTCTCCACCCCACCTCCTAGCTATACAAAACATAATGAGACTTAAAGACAATAACAAAGACATTCTTGCTTCTGAAGACCTGTGTTAAACAGAGTAGCTCTAAACAAATTAAGAGCAATCTCTAAACTGGCAAAACTCTAAAGCAATAAATATACTTAAATTTTAAATGTTAATTAGATTCACAAATATTTCAAAGACAAAGTGATTATACACAACTCAACACTATCTTCTAGTCATTGTAAAACAGTGAAGAGGCTGCCAACACAAGTCTTACTCCTTTGATAAAACTCCTTGATAAAATTGAAGGGCCCAACTAAAAGTGTTCAACTTTTAAAATTCCCGAATTGTTGTGAAATAGAAGCAAGCTCTACAACCAATCACTTTGTTTTAGTTTCAGTTATTGGCTAATAAGTTGTAAGACATTTGTCACTTACAGGGCTCTTGTTGGATGCTTTGCTAAACTGTGATATACTCAACTGGATTTTATAAAATACATTTCTGACTTAAAGACAGTGTCATCTTGTGGTGTATTTAGAGATATAACCTTATCCTAAGTCAAAAAGCATATGTGCAATGCTTAGTTATTAATAACAAGGCTTGAGAAGACAGCACTAGTTACTACCCAATCTAAAACTTTTAAACAGACACACACACACCAAAATTGGAGTACTCCTGTTCTATCATTTTACATATCTAAAAAATATTCCAACTAAAAATAAATTTCAAAATTATTTTTGAACTATTAGAATGCAAACTGAGACACCTTTGCACACGTGATAATTACCTGGTTCTTCCTTGATGAGTAAGGCCTTATTTTCTTCTGGATAGGCAACAGGTGGCTGCATCGCTGAGCAATCTTCTAAACTTGTTGCATTATTAGGTGGTATATTATAAACAAATCTTTTTGTAGTTTGGTTTTTCCTCCTTGCTTTGCCAGTCTCTTGAGAGCCTACATTATTCCAAATAAACACTTTTGTTTTACCTTGAGATTCATTTTCTGTCAATTCAGGAGAAGGATCCTGGACCCAGTCACTGTCATTCATCTGGTAGTTTTCTATTTGGCCCTCGTCGACATTACAACCATCATTTTCAATTTTTATATTGCTTGCCAGATTGGTAAGGTTCCGTGTCGCCCAAAAGCTGGCAATTTTTTGATCCCGTGATGGCATCAGGCCGTCTCTACTAACTGGTTTTCTATTGTTATAGTCCACAACCACAGACTCTGGAGCTTCTGACTTAATGCTTATATTTAAGGCATCTTTAATGAAATTCCGGCAGGTCTGAACGACTTCACTCATTTGAAGGTAGCTGGCCACTGTCATCACTTCAATGGCGTTTTGGCTTGTGAGCACCAGGTTCCCAGAATACAGGAAGTCCAAGATGACTGAAAAACCTTGAACTGCAGCAATATCTAGGTGGGTAGTATTGTTTTGGTTAGGGCTTTCTTTGTTTGAAACACAATATAAAGTCTTAAAGAAACGGCTGCCTGCAACCAGGATGTTCTTGTGAGCTTTAAAGATTTTCCCGCTCACCACGATGCTGACATCACAAAGAATATCTTTCTTTCTCTGTTCATCTAGTTGCCGAAGAAGCTGATAGCAATAAGAGTTCTCATTTGGCCTACTATTAAAGTCACAGTATCCCTCCTCTGACGGTATTTCTGACTCCTGAAATTGGAGGGAAGACATTAACATTAACCCTTTAAACAAACATAACTGTCAAAACAAATAGTTTAAAAAATACTCAAGTTATCAATTCATGAATAATTATACCTGGAGATAGAAAGGTTCACCATACTAAACACTGGAAGGAATAAACAAAGCGTACAACTCACTACTGAAATCAAAACACAAACCACCCCTCACTGAGGGCCAGAAGGGGTTCATTGGCTCCTCTCTTCAAATATAAGCTAAGCATATGAATTAAGTAAATTTAAAATGAAAAGAACAATTATTTTCTTAAGATACTTTCATTAGGAGGGTCAAATGAGTCTGCTTGATCTCGGATAAGAAAGCAGAAGCCTTCTTCCTCTTCTCATTAAACTTCAAATACTAAGTCATAACACAGCAGGCATATCACCTTACCTGACAGTATTACAAAGGTAAATTTTAAGTCTAGGCAAACACTGAAATTACAGTTTAGGTCAATGAAGACAATTAAACCTAAACTAGTGGTAATGTTAAGACTGGCAGAAGAAAATTAGCTTCCGCTATGCACATATCCAGTTATAATTCTTCCAGTCAACTTTCAAAGTGCTTTCTCTTTAGGGTCACAGATATTATCTCATCTATAAGGCAATTAAAAATTCCTATATTCAAGAGTCTTTATAATATAAATTTTACTTCCCATGAGGCATACAGGTATTCATTGAACTTCTACTTAGCATGATTCCCATATAGCAATTAAGGTAGATATTGTGGCTTGAACCTATAATCCTACCACTGGTAAAGCTGAGGCAAGTGTTTGAGGCAAGCCTAAGGCAGGGGTTGGGGGACTAGGGGCTGGGAGCTGTGCAAGAAAAACTTTGTGATGCTCAGTGACTTCGAGCATTAGCTGCTCTTGCAGAGGACCTCGGTTCAATTCGCAGCATACACAGGTGGGTTCACAAGCATCTGTTAATGCCAGTTCCAGGGGATATAGCACCATCTTCTGGGTGCAGAGCAACTGCATTCCCCCCACCCAACACACACACACATACACATACATACACACTCTCTCACATACAGTCTTTAAAAAATTACATGATAGAGTATGATCTATTTTAGATGTGTCCTTTGGCAACTCACTGTCCCTGAGACCTTAAATGACAGTGATACTATTAGTCCTAATTAGTAACTGTGGCTTCAGTGAATAGGTAGGCAAACACTCCAGGCTGTATCCCCATCATTTTGCATTATTTCTGCAGTCAACAGTTAATTAAGCATAAACAAGCAAATAAATACAGCAAATAAAAACCCAACATAGTGCTAGTATGGCACACTGTAGAGCACCTGTAACCCTGTGCTATAAATAACTGCTACAGAATCACGAATGTGAAAAACACATCTGGGAGGTGTGGCACATGCTTTTGATCCCAGCACTTGGGAGGCAGAGGCAGGCATCTTGGAGTCTGAGGCCAGTCTGGTCTACAAAGCCAGTGCCAGGACAGGCTCCAAAACAATATACAGAGAAACCCTGTCTTGAAAAAAACAAAAACCAAACAGAAAAAGAATGTGAAACACAGTAGAGATTGAATTGCAGTATACCTTTGTCACTCATCTTCTGTCGACCTTATTGCCTTAATTTCACAAGGCCATTCTACTAATATAGCAAAAACCTTCCAAGCCCATCCAGAATGTTCTATGCTGTATTTCTCCTTTACTTTTAAAAGTCTAAGGGTCAAGAATAATAGAAACAAATCCATTGAATAAGTCTAACTTTTTGCTTTGGAAGAGAGTAAGGCTTGAAAATCTAGGGGATAGCTGAGGCATGAATGGGGGCATGCACGGTACAATGACTCTTTCATTGAAGCACTGACATAGAGAAAGGTAGGTGGGTCTGAATTCCAGGCCAGTGATACACAGGGAGATGCTTGGGTGGGGGTGGGGAATGCTTCACACTGTCTCTCCCTTCCCTCTTCCTGCATAGAACATGCATGAGGTCCACCCCAGTTATTTCTTTAACGTAGATCTTGTATACAAATCAATTTTCAAAATATTTAGCCTAAGAGTAAAAATATTTGACTTATGTAAATGCAGATGACAACTCTAAAAATGCCTACAATAAATGCTGTTACAATGTAATTTTCTATGAAAGAACGACCACACTTGATAATAAAACCTGGGTCCTTTTAAAAACAGACTACCTGAATAAAATTCATTAACTTGCCAAAGCTCTCCACAGACAGTAGGAAACATTAAAGAGCAAAGGCTTTTGTTTTTGTTTTGTCTAGTCCTAGCTTTAAACTATGCATGCTGTATGCCTGACTAACACGCAGGCTCATTGGTTCCAAGCTCTACCTAGCAGGTATGGTAGTAAAGGTTTTTGAATCCTTGTGAGAAGCACAACTGTAAGCACTTGACAGTGTAGCAGCAGCATCTCTAAGGGTCTGTGGAAGCAGTGAGTCAGCATTTAACAGTACAAGCAATAAGATGCACAGACCTGTGACCAAGGAAAATTCAGTTTTGAGGCCAATGTGTAGATGCTGGGAAGGTGAACCCAGGTTCCTCTGCAAGAGCAACAAATGCTCCTAACCACTGAACTGTCTCCGGTTCCTTGAAGGGCTTTCTTAATAGCTGTTACACACACACAGCACAGTCCTTTAATAAGAGAAAGAATTACTGGTGGTATTTATAAACGCTGATATTGGTGTTATTCTACAGTTGTAGTGACAAACAATGGTGGTTAGTTTGATTTGAATAGTATGGGTATGTTTTAATAAAGCTTCTGATAAAAAGACCTTATTTTTCAAATAAGGACATTTGTGTGACAAATGCAACAAATCTTACATAAATTGGCAGGACCAGTCCAGAAAATACATTTTTGCAGACCCAGTGCCTGCAACAATTAGATAAAACACCTCCAATTGTGGTTTTTACTTCTCCTTTTGAATGGGATCTCACTATGCATTCTTTTAATTCCAGTTCCAGGTAAGAGCACTGGTTGCTCTTCCAGAGGTCGCAGGTTCAATTCCTAGCAACCACCACATGGCTTCTCACACTGTCTATAACTCTAATTCCAGGGAACCCAGCATCCTCACAGACATACATGCAAGCAAAAAAAAGAAAAAAGAAAAAAGAAAAAAGAAAAAAAAACCACGCACACAAAAATAAATCTTTATTAAACAAAATAGGGTAGGACATATGATAACATTCTAAAAAGATAACCAAGATGGTCTATAGCATTCTTAAAATTCTAGACTCATACAAGAACTACAAGGTCCATAAAGCACAAATAAGCATTTAACACATTTCCTGCAAGTAAAGGCTTAGTGGCACATACCTGTAACCCTAACACTTAGGATACAAGCAGGAGAATCAATCACAAGGCCAGGGCCACCCTGGACTAAACATAGAAGAACTGTAGTAAGTTAAATAAACAGAGCTGAGCCTGGTACCTATAATGATGGCAGTGACCAGGACAGCTAAGGCAGGAGAATCTCAAGTTCAAGGCCTGTGTGGGTTTTGGGTTTTTGAGAAAGGGTTTCTCTGTGTGAGGTGGCTGTCCTGGGGTTTGCTTTATAGATCATGCTAACCTCCCCAACTCACCACAGACCTGTTTCTGCCTCCCAAGTACTGGGACCCTATCTTAAACTAAAAAGTATTTAAGAAAACTAATATTTTTCCTATCATAGCCCTAGGCTTCAGTCCAACAACACAGAAATGAATAAAAATACATCTTTCAAAAGGGCAAGAGCTACCGTTATTATGGATGCATTACAGGGATTTTAATTTCTTTTCTCCCCTTCTCCCTCCCTCTCCCTGGCTATCCTGGAACTCTTACCCTGCAGACCAAGCTGGCATCCAACTCAAGAGAGATAACATCTGCCTGCACAAAAGGTAGGGGGGTTGGTGTGTGTGTGTTCTGTGTGTTAGGACCCAGAACATCCAGGCTTTAAAAATTAGTATCTATTGGTCTGGCAGACAGAATAAAGAGATCTCCATGTGAGTGAGGAAGGGTCAATACTAGAGAAGTAAAACAATTATTGTGACCCTGTTGGCAACCTACTGCTAACAGCTCAATTGGTAGAGTGCTAGTCTGGCATGCACACAGTCCTGTGTTTGATCCACAGCAGTGCATAAAGGTAGGCACTGTGGCATTAGAGTCCATCACTGGGGTGATGGGACTGGAAGGCCATTGATTAGTTCAAAATCACCCTCAGTGACAAAGAATTTGAGTTCAGGGGATGGAAAGGCGGCTCAGCAGTTAAGAGCACCTACTGGGCTCAGCTCCCAGCACCCAAACCATGGCCCATAATGGTCTGTAACTCCAGTTCCAGGGGATCTTCCAGTCTCTTCCAGTCTCAGCATGCATACTAGGTACGCAAGCAGTGCATACACACATGCAGGCAAATACTCATACACATAAAACAAAACCTTTTAAATCTTAAGAAAAAAGAATGAGGCCAGCCTTTCCTAATTGAGACCTTATTGGAGGGGGGGGGGTAAGGTATTTAGAGGAAACAAAGATCTAGAAACTATAGAAGATAGATGTTAATGGAAAATGAGACAACCTATATTATCATAACTTAAGTGATTAAGCATAGGAGAAAACAAATAGTATCTTTTACCATTCTATCTTGGAGAATTATCCTCCAACTTTGCAGACTATGTGTAGATCACTAACTAGACAAGTCACCTTTTGAGAGGAAGGAGAAAAGTTAACTTTATTGTAAGTAATGCACACTTGACCATAGCTTATTAACTCACTAACAATACAAAATTTTACCGAGAATCTCCTTCCTCACTCAGAATTTAGTCCTTTTATGATAATCAGCAGAAAAAGATATTTTCAACAACTTAATAAAAAAACATGAAATCCAGTACTGCTTTTGTTTAAGAACTTGCTAGAACAGTATATTGAGAGAGAATAATTTTCTGTTTTTTTAAGTTTAAAAAAGCAGCTCAATTTCTAGGATGTGAGGACAAACAAGGCCATAGCACACTCTTCTATTGGCACCACCAAATTTAACAGTTGATGAAGAAGGAGACAGCAGTCTGTTATCTCTATGGTGCCCTTGTGTGACGATGGTATTCTCTTTTGAGGCTTAAACACCATCCCCAGAAATTCTACTTCTGATGGCTGTATGTTTAAGACAAGGGCCTTACCATGCAGCCCTGGCTAGCCTGGAATTCACTATATAGACCAACTCAAACTTCTCCCCAAGAGTGATGTGATATGGTTAAAGTCGTGTAACACCACACCCACAATAAATTCTAATTCTTTTTGAGGAATGAGAAGAAGGTGAATGTCAGGAGACTCTACAGTACCCTGGCATCTTTGGTAATCAAATTATGTTTTATTACCAGCTTCCTCCTCAAATTCTAAATCCACAAGTGCAATATGCTAGTGTCTCTAAATAGCAACAAACACATTTGGTTTACATTTGGTTTGGTTGAGACAGTTGCCTCGTTCTGAGCTCCCACAATCTTCCTGCTTGAAGCAGTGCCTAGGATTGTAGTCATGTCCCTCTGCACCTTACAATGCCATCTTCCTATGAGTCTTCTCAGAACACTTTTAAGGGCTGAGATGTATAGAACATTTGCTTAGCATGTATCAGGCCCAGGGTTCAATTCCCAATGCAGTATACACCAGCTGTGTTGTTCTGTTCTAAGTCTCTGATCTCAGTGTTCAGGATGTAGAGACAACTCCACAGAATATGAGGCCAGCATGGAATACACAAGACCCTGTCTTTTTTTTTTTTTAATAGTTTTTTTTTTTTTATTTTGTGCGTTGATATTTTGCCCAAATTTTTATCTGTGTAAGGGTGTCAGATCTCCTGGAAATGGAGTTATGTGTGTATAGATAGATAGATAGATAGATAGATAGATAGATAGATAGATAGATAGATAGATAGATAGATAGATAGTTGTGAGCTGTCATGTAGGTGCTGGGAATTGAACTAAGAGTCTCTGGAAGAACAACCAGTGCTCTTAACCTCTGAGCCATCTCACCAGTCCTGTCTTAAAGACTCAGGCCCCACAAGATGTCTGAGCAGCTAAGAGCACAAGTTTGACACACTGGATTCCATTAAGGAGAACCTACCCCTGAAAGCTGTCTTCTCCACACACACACACACACACACACACACACACACACACACACACACACACACACACACACACACAGGTACACACAGAACACAATAAAAATACTTCCAGAATCCTTTCCAAGTTGTTAAAAACTAGCCAACCAAGTTAACAGCAAACACCAACCAACCTTTGGGACTTCCCATTTCCACAGCAAACCCTGCTTTACCTCTTCTCCACCTGATAGCAATGTACTCCAACCAGTAACTTCAATCACAGCACCAGGCTGGAACCACTGTTTAATTCTGGAAACCCTTACAACAATAATGTGGGTGCATGTTGTAGGCTTAGCAGACTGCAGAGAATTGACAGAGAGTGATTTGGGCTCTGAGGATTTCACAATTGGCTAGAAAAGTGCCCTGAACCAAGCTACAGTGGTCATCACCATAATTACAGCAATTTAAAAATCTTTCTGGGCCAAATGGCCAAATTCTGAATGAGATAGTACTTGAAATTGACTCTGAAGACACTCAAAATTATAAAGATTGCCAGCAGCAAGCAGTAAGTTCAAACCTGTAAGTTTGTCTTAGGGATACTTTCAAATGGAGGGATCTCTTTCACAGACCCCTCCCAGGGGCTACAGATGTAGGTCAGTAGCACCGACTAGCTACTGTGAATGAGGACTTAAGGTCAAGAGCCTCCCCGAAATAAGAAATCTCTCCAAGCCAGGCAGCCCCCGCAACAGTGAGAGAGGCAGCAGTGTAAGTTTGGAGCTGGGGCCCCAGAGATTGCCTAGCTGGAGAGAGTGCTTATGACACAGACCTGACAACTAACTAGCAGTATAACCCCTAGAAGGTCACAGCAACTAACTAGCAGTATAACCCTAGAAGGTCACAGCAGAAGACAGAAGACTACCATCCTCAAGGCTAGCCTATCCTCCAACCTCCGCACACATACAAATGCTTATTGTTTGCTTTGTTTTTCAAGGCAGGGTTACTTACGTACTCTGTAGACCAGGCCTGCCTCTGCCTCCTGAGTGCTAGGATTAAAAATGTGTGCAGCCACCACCACCTGGCCACAAATGGCTTAAAATTAAAATAAAGAGCTTGACTGAGGCTAGCCGAGACACCCCGCCTTAAAACCAACAAACTACTGCCAGCACATTTCTCCTTAGTAGTCCTTAATAACTAAGATCCAATTGAAAAAAAAAAAAAGACAAATATGAAATGCAGTGATCACTTAGTAATGCTCTCCTAGAGGCAGAGGCAAGAGACCACTGGAGGCTCAGAGTTCAAACAGCCTGAACAAAACCACCAACTTTAGAGAAAGCATGAGAAACAGGTCCTGGGCTTGTAGGATTAAGAGTTCCAGGACAGCCTGAGAGGCTCTAGCTTCAACTCCAGTTCCTGATCTCCAAACCTCCCCCAAACCCTCAAAACTCCAGCAGGAGTGATGGCACATGCCTTTAACCCTAGCCACTCAAGAGGCTGAGGCAGGTGGCTATGCACCTGGGAGTTTGAGGCCAGTCTAGTCTACCAAGTAGTTTCATGCCAAGCATTGGCTACCCAGACTGGAGTGGTGGGAAACTGTGGGATACTAACTAGCCTGTGCTACCAAGCACAGTAAACGCCTGTCTTCTGCTGTTCTTTCCAAAGACCTCCCACAGCAGGTGATCCACACACCTCTGGCGTCTTCCCGCACCAGCAGTGTGTACACATCCAACACACACATACACACACACAAACACACACACACACACACACACACACTACAAATTAAAGATCAATAACACAACAAAGGGTCTTTTACTAGAAAAAGGAGGCTTTCAGCTGCAGCTCAGTGGTACAGTGCTGTGAAAGACATAAATGACCTAGGTGTCGTGACACACAACTGTAATCCCAGCACTCAAGTGGCAGTTAGGTAGGGCTGAATTAGAGGCCAGCCTGGTGTCCACAGTTCCAGCACAGCTGGGGCTACAGTGAAACCCTGGGGGGGCTAGGGAGGGGGGAGGAGAGGGAAGGGGGAGGGAGACGGGGAGAGAATGAGGAACGAAGCATGGTGCTCTGGTTCTTCACATCTAAAACCCTACAGCTCCAAGGGGCAGGGTCACCATGGATTCAAGGGCAGCCTGAGCTACAAGGTGAGAAGAAAAGCTCCAGAAGGAGGAGTAATCTTCTCTAGCTTACATCGTCTCACTGTGCAGCCCTAGCTTGAGCTTCTGCTGCCTCTAGCTTTGGACAGCACTGGGATTACAGGACATGCCACCATGCTCAAGTAAAACTCAATTCTTCCCTCAATTTTAGATTCTCACACAGTGTCTCTGGTAGCCCAGGCTATTTTGCATTATATTGAACTACTGATTCTCACTATTCTACTTCCCAAGTGCTGGGATTACAGGCATAAGTAAAATGTATTTTGTGTGTTGTGAGCATTTGGGTCACAGGCGTGCCTGCTGGATCCCAGATTGGGCTTACAGTGCAGGTACTGGCAGAATGGGTGGTGGCACCACAGCCCACCCTCTGGAGCTCAACCATGGAGCATCTTCAGCCCTCCATTTCACTGTTAAATAAGGGAGCCAAGGCAAGAAAGACATTATTAATGAGAAAAATTCGAGAGTGCCTGGGCTGATGGGAAAGGGAAAACAGTTGGCTCTCTAGAATCAAGAACACTGCCATGAAGAGGCTTCATAACCGATGACAGAGACCCTGCTACAAGGAAACAGAAAATATAAATGGTGACCCTGATGAGCAAGGGACCAGGAAGTATATCGGATCTGGGGAGTGGAGCGTGCAGTAAGAGCACCGCCCTAGCAAGTATAAGATCCCAGGTTAGACAGACACTTAGCACTGCTTAAGTAAATTTAAACCTTCATCCAGCTGGGTGTGGTGGGCAGGCGGGCCTATAATCCTATCATCTGAGAAACAGCTAAAAGGACCAAAGAGTATTTGAGGCCCCTCAGGCCAGCCAGAACTACAAACAGGCACTACTCTTAAGCATGACAATAAGAATGGTTAGTATTTACTAATTGTGTATAGATGCTTAAGAATTTTCTTACAGAGAAACTGTAAGATTAGGACCCAGGACTAACCAACCCTGGACCCAAGAGTTCTTACAGACAGTGCTACACTGCCTCCTAAAGGTAATCAAAAGCTACAGGGCAGCAACCACAACAACAAAGAATATCAAATCCTGCTCAGTACTAAGAAACTGTCACTAGTACTAACAGGGGAATGATTCACAGGTGTTTCCTGGACAAGCAAGCTACCCCTCAAACTAAGGTTAGCTACAATCTAAGAGAAATGGAGAAATCAATTCCAAGTGGTAATGCCTAAAATTCAATCAAGGAAGACTCTAAGGGTTTAAATCACAGTGCATGCCTCCTAGACCACATTAAAAGGTGGTGTCATCGGGATAGGAAGGGGAGTTCAGAGATCAAGTTTAGAATGGTTTTACCTAGGAAAGAATGTTGAGACCCAGGTACACGCCTGCAGGGTACACCCATACTAGTTCTGCTGGAAGGTTATCAAGCCCCTCTTCCCGAGTGAGTTACGGACCACTGAGCAGCTAATTATAATTTTCAGTCCCATTCATGTTTGCCTACAGAACAGAATACTCTGCTAACAGATCTTGGTACACTGTAGGTTAAGAGAACTCAATTCTTTTTTCAAAAAAGTATTTCTTAATACTAACCTAGCAATACTTGGAAAATTCAGCTTTCCATTTTCACAAGCCACAAGATCTATCATTTTACTAAATATCGTAAGTATCACTTAACCCTTTAATGCCTGAAATGCATCTTCCGTAAAACAGACACAAAATTACTTTCTAGGATAAAGAAAATGAGTCTGGCACACCTAAAACAAGACCAATGTTAGACCTGTCAAACTCTCTCCAAAAGTAGCAAATGCAGAAAGCAGAGAGCTGGACCCAGACTTACTCAAACTCATCCCACTTCCACTACAACATCCTTTATAGGCACTGGCCTCAGCTGGGATCCAGGAATTAAGGCAATTTAATTAAAACTTTGAGCTCCCTGTTTAAAAGTAAGCAACCTGTCAGGAGTGGAGGCACATGCCTTTAAATCCCAGAACTCCTCAGGATCTGAGTTTGAGGCCAGCCTGGTCTACAGAGTGAGTTCCAAGACAGGCAAGCCAGGGCTACATAGCAAGACCCTGTCTGAAAAAAAAACCAGCAACCTAGTAAAAGTAATTTGTGCAAATAACAAAAATCAATCCAAATATACCCTGTTTTCTTGTCTTCTTGTCACAAAATAACTCCATGCTTTCAAAACTGAAGCCTCTGATATCTGATAGATAAACTGGGTTACTTGTGTGTCTAATAAATCTACAGTGTACTTGTGCTGAGCAGCAGGCCCCTCCATAAACACCAGTGAGGCACTAGTACCTGAATCAATGACTGGCCAGCAATCCAAAAGAATGAATTCCACCTACCACCACAGGTTGTCGGAATCATAAGGAGGGCTGACCAACTTCTGTCTGCCTTGAAAAGGGCTATCAAAATGGTCAGGCTACTACTATCCTTAAAGTAAGACTGCTTTAAGAAAGGAAAACTCCTAGGCTTGTTTTGTAACTAAGGACTGACGGTTTTCCTGTGAGCAAATGAAGTTCAAACCATTAAGCTAAGCTTAACATCCCTCATTCACAACAAAGTTTTTCTAAGAATAATAGAGATTCTCAGATGAGAAATTATGAATAAAAATAACTAAAACGTACAATTTACCAAAAGCGAGCCCTGGCAAGAAGGTTCAAGTTGAACAGAGTTGGACATCGTAAAATCATTCAACTAACTCCCCCCATTTACATATGCCTCTCACATTTCACTCTCCCGACCTGACACGAGGATCTCAGAGGGCACCGCCAGCAGCAGCAAACCTTAAGGAGATGGTTTAATCCAATCTTTAGACTTCTTCTAGTACCTCCAGTGTGTACGAACACCAGGCAGTATGCAGACTGCTCTAAAACCTCCGCTGATAAAAATGTTTCGGACCCAATGTCAACCCTAAAGCTACAATCTCCAACCTCTTTTGGATTCAATCCCCTAGACAAACCCTTAGCCATTTAAAAAAAAAAAAAAAAAAAAAAGTTAGATAAAGCCAGCGCTATCATTAGAAAACTGTCGTTCCACCCCTCCCCCAATAACATCCACAACTTCGGAAAACTTTGTTCCCAGGCTTTCCAAACCCCTACGCAGAAGCTCCCCGGACGGAGGGACCTCTCTCTCTGTGGGGAAAAGGCCGCCTCCACTCGGGAGGGGGAGGGAAGGGGGGGTCGTCGTCTTTACTTTTCTCTTTTTAGTCTTTTTCCTCCCCCCACCGTGAAACCTCTCCCAAGAAGATCTCAAAATAAGTAAATACATATATACACACACATACATAAAATCTAAAAGTAGCAAGAAAAGAAAGAAAAAAAATCAAGCAAGCAAGCAAGCCGCCGGAGTGTCGTACCTGGGCGTTGGCTTCGTGGAGTCTGTGCTCGGCGGAGACGTGGTGCCTGAGCAGCAGGGTCTTCTTGTAGTTGCGGGTCCCTCTCGAGAGCTCGTCGTGCCAGGGCTGGGCAAGGGCGAGAGCGAGGTCGGCGGCGGGGTCCTCGGGGGCCTGGTGGCACCAGCCGCAGAACATGAGGCCGGTGTCCCTGGAGTAGCGCAGCCACGGGAAGTCCTTGAGCCAGGAGGGCTGGAAGCAGCTCTGCAGCTTCTGCATGAGGGACTTGGGCCTGGCGAGCGCCAAGTGCTGCACAGCGTCTCCGCCATCCGCTTCGTCCCCGCCATCGCCTCCCGGCCGCCCGCCGGGGCCTGGGCAGGGGCCGCCGGGGCCGGGACTCGCCCCGTCCTCGTCCTCGTCCTCGTCGCTGCTGTCGCTCAGGGACGCGCCGTCCTGCATCGCCGCCTCCTTCCCGTCCAGCGCGTCGGGCTCCGCGGCCGCCGGCCCGCGCCCATTCAAGCGCCCGGGGAACCAGGCCGGGGGCTCGGGGCGGCCGCGGCTCGGGCCGCTGTTGCCGAGACCCCCTGCGCCCCCGCCGCGGAAGGCCAGAGTCCGACGGTTCCTCTCGGCGAGCAGGGGGCCCCCCGCGCCCCCGCCAGCACCGCCGCCCAGCGAGGCGGGGCCGCCCGCGTCCTGGGGGAGCAGCGACTCCTTGGCGTCCTCGCCGGCCCCGGCTGCTGCTGCCCCGGCCACCCCGGCCACCCCCGCGGCGGCCTCCGCGTCCTGGGGCTCCAGGCCCTCCGAGTCCATCTCCTCGTCCGCCCCGCGCCCATTGGGCTGCAGCGGCGCGGGCTGTCGCGGCTGCGGCTGCGGAGGCCAAGCGCAGGCCTCCCCGCCGGCGGCATTGTTCGTGGCGGGGCCGCCGCCTCCTGCGCCTCCGCCGCCGCCGCCTATTGCGCCTCCGCCTCCGCCGGTGGCCAGCCCGCCTCCTCGGAACGCCAGCGTCCTGCGGTTCATCTCACTGAACGACATGGCGCGCGCCTCCTCCTCCGCCTCCTCCGCCGCCCGGTGGCTGCCTGGGCTCGCGCCCGGCCTCGGGCCGCGTCCCGCGCGCTCGCCGCGGCTCTCCCCCAACGCCTCGCCCGCGCCCCCGGGTCCGGGCCCCGGCCTCACCCTCCCTCCCGCCGGCCGGCTCACTCGCTCCCGGGCCGCCGCCGCCTCCGCCGCACGCGTCCTCCTCCGCCGCTGTCCTGTCCCGGCCGGCCGCGTCCTCTCCGCCCCCGGCCCGCCGTGCTCTCCGGGGCCGGCCGCTAGCGTCCCGCGCGGGCGAGGTGAGCGGAGCGGGGCGGCGAGCCGGGGCCGGGGCCGGGGCGCGTGCGGCCTTGGCTGGAAGTTGTGCCGCAGGGAGGGAGGGTGGGAGTGGGTGCGGGCGCCCCCGCGCTGCCCCGCTTCAGCGCCGCGCGCGCACAGCGAGCGGCCCGCCAAGTGCGGCCGCGGCCGCCGGGGCTCGTCCTCACCGTCCCCGCCGCCTTCGCCGCCGTCAGCACCGCCGCCACCGGCGTCCCCGCCGCGGGCTGCCCTGCCCAGGCGCAGACGGACGCCAGACGCGCGCGCTAAGCCGCCGGGCGCCGCCGCCGCCGCCACATAGCGAAGCCCACAATGAAGCCGGCCAGCCGGGCGGGCGCCCGCTCGCTCGCTCGCTCTCTCGTTCGCTCGCTCTCTCCCCGGCTCCCCCGCTCGCTCGCCCGCTCGCTTCCTTCCGTCCGACCAGGCCCCGGCCGAGGTCGAATGGCAAATGAACAACGGACCGTGCGCCCACAATGCACCGGGGTAGCAGTAACCGCTGCAGGGGGAGAGGGTGGGGGCCGGACGGCCGGACGGGGGAGGGGGCGGGCCGGGCGGGCCGGCCGGGCCGGGGTGGGCCGGGCGGGGTCGGGGTGGAATGGGCTGGGCTGAGCCGGGCTGGGCCGGGGGCGCTCGGGGACCGGGAAGGGGGCCGGCCGGCCGGGCGGGGCGCACGGGCGGGGGAGGGGGTGCGGCCGCGGGAAGGAAGCGGGCGGGGCCCGGGCCGGGGCCGGGGCCGGGGTCTCGGGGCGGGGCGGGGCGGGCTCGGCCAGGAGGAACAGCTGGCGGGCGTGTGCGTGTGCTTGTGTGCAAGAGTGCAGGCGTGTGCGTGCGTCTGTCTGTCTGTCTGTCTGTCTCGGGGGCCGCCTCCCCGGCCGTGCGCACCGCGCCCCCCGCTCCCGCCGCGGCTTCACCGGGGGCTCCGGGAGCGCGCGCCCGGGGCTCGCCGCCCGCCTGCCCGGCCGGGTGGAAGGGGTGTGTGTGTGTGTGCGCGGGCGGCCGTGCCCGAGGAAGTGAACTTATTCTGCTCCATCACAAAAGGCCGGGCCCGGCGGCGCCGCCCTCTCCGGGGCCCCTTGGCCTCCGCGGGTGCATTATGTGCGCCCCCCGGGCCCCGCGCCCCCCGTCTCTCCGTCTCTGGCCCCCCAGGGGCGGCGATGGCCGGGAAGGAGACTCGGCGCTCCCCGCTCCGCTCCGCGCGCCGCCCCGGGTGTCTTATTGCTGTGATGAAATGGAAATTTAAATAAAAGGTCGGACACGTGCGTTCGCTGGGAAGTATTGACATGTGTGTTACATCACCGGCAGCCAATCAGGCGGCCCCGGCCGTGTTTATACTCCGACAACCACCTTGTGAGTTTTACAGTATGTCATAGCGTTATAAATATTAGGCAGGGTTTTCCCCGCGCGCGAGCGGGCGGGCGGGCGAGAGAGAGAGGGAGGAGCCGGCTGCTGCTGCTGCTGCGAGGACGACAGCGCAGCTTGCGAGCAAGCGATCGAGCCAGCGTGCCCACAGGAGCGTTGGGGTTCGGGACCCTTTGCAGGCCTGAGCGGCCAGAGCTGGCAGTGAACCTCCCGTGGTCGTACTAGTCGAGTTTTTGTTTTTGTTTTTGTTTTTCTTCCTGGAAGAGGCTTGACAGTTAAGAGCCCTTAAACTCGCCCTCCCCCTTAATTATCTGAACAGCACTAATGCGTTTAGGCGTTTACTAATTCACAAAGTAATTGTTTCTATTTCCTTATTTTTTTATTTTGTTTGTTTTTGTTTTGTTTTTTTTTTGAAGCAGGCTCTTCCAAGAGGCAGGCGGATCTCTGACTCCCAAGCCAGCTTGGTGTACAATTGGTTATTTCCAGATCACCAGAGGATACACACTGAGACCTTGTCTCAAAAATAAAAGAAACAGGGGCCCTGCTGTCCAACTCATGCTGATCTCAAACTCACAGCAATCCTCCTGCCTCAGTATACCTAGGGCTGGGATTGTGGGTGTACACCACCATGCCCCACAAGATTAATCTTAAATTTCTTTTGTTCAAGCTTATTTCAGGGTTTTCTCTCCTTTTTTCCTTTCCTTCCTTTTTTTTTTTTTTTCCTTTTTCTTTTTCTTTTTCTCTTTCTTTTTAAGACAGGGTCTCTCTAGACCTTAGCTGTCACTAGATCAGGGTGGTATCAAACCCTCAGAGATCGACCTGCCTCAAGCATCCTGAAGGGTGGAGTGGACTGGGGTGGAGAGAGAGGGGAGCTGCTGAAGGGTCTGTCCACTTTGAAGTTTTAAAGATTCTGGGGGCTGGGTAGATGACTGTTCTGGAGGAGCTGGCTCCCTCCCTGTATCTCAGGCCACAGGGGACAACGGGACAGCTCTTCAGTCTCCAGGTACCAGGAAGCACAGGGTACGAAGACATACAAGCAGGCAGTACACATACGCACATATATTTTAAAGCCACCTGTTACAATTCTCCAGTGTTATCAATTACTGTTTGCTAATATTTGGGTGGGGGGAGGGTTGTTGAGGCAGGGTTTCTCTGTAGCTTTGGAACCTATGAAACCTATCCATTAAACTGCTCTGTTGACCAGGCTGGCCTTGAGCTCACAGAGATCCACCTGCTTCCCTAGTGCTGGGACTACAGGTGTGTGTCACCACCTGGCTACTTTTTTATTTTTTTGGAGACTCATTTGTGTGTAGCCCAGCTGGCCTTGAATTCGTTCTCCCTCAGCTTCCATAGTCTGTCACCATGCCGGGCTACCTTGATGGAGGTTTCTGTTTGTTTAGTGGAGGTCTCACTTCATAACTCTGGTTGTCCTAGAACTCAGTGTGTAGGATCAGGCTGCTTTCTAACCCGTGCAATCCTGCCTCGCTTCTGTGCCAGAAGTCAAGGTGAGAGCCCAGTTGCCTGGACATTTTTAACTGAACTGAACTCAAGCATGAATGTTGAGATTTGTGTGTTGATTTTGATTTGTCAAAGCCACTGTAGCATCCCGCCTTTATCACAGTACCTGATGCATTACAGCTCTGTATATGAAATAAAGTTGGTTAATTCTAATGTGAGCTTAAGCTCATTTGCATAAATGTGTCTGTCACCTGTAACTGACAACATACTTTCAATGTGAAGACTGACAAGACAAGCCATGGAGACTGAGTTATCTTCCCAGCCCTATGGGAAGCCTATCACCTACCTACGTCATCAGATGCTATAAGCCCCTTATTCTGACAAGGGTCCTCAGGTTGATACTGTTGGTGAGTTCTGGTTGTTGACCGAACTGTTGCCTGTCTCTAAAACCTAAAGGAGATGAGAAGCCTTAAAGGAATCAGAAGCAGATCTGTACCTCCAAATAGCCTGTGCCAAGGGAACTTTGAATCACAAGGGGATCTCCTCTCTAAATGGAGTTTTTAGGAATTTCCCCACCCCTTCCAGTCTCCTACTGACAGGCAGGGGCCTGTTCTACCCTGTAGCCCCCATACTGTTAGGGTTCTGCCATATTCAAGGGAATTCCCCCTGATGCTTACCAGGGGAACCCCTGAAAAATGGGGCAATCCCAAGCAATTTGTTCCCTAATTTCATCTAAGCTATGTAAAACTTGTGGAGGTGATGCCTGATGAACCACGGACCTGCCTTGGCCGATTCTTGGCCAGGCTGGACTGTCTGTCAGTGCCCTGGTAGAGGGCTTTTGCCCTCAGCACTTTGCTTATTCTGGACGTCAGCAACAGTGGCCCAGGCTTCTGTGAAATTGGCCCTGGGTCCTCTCCTGGGAGAGAGACATCACTTAATTGTATAAGGTGCTAGGCCCAGCCTGGCAAAAGCAAGGAAGTGTGTGAAGCCTTGAGAAATAACTAACCACGCCTTTCCTCAACCGACTTCAATGAACTTTTCTCGAGTTTACTCTGTTTTGTGTTGGTATCTATTTGCTTTTGAGACAGGGTTTCTGTGTTGCAGTCTTGGCTATACTGGAACTCACTCTGTAGACCAGGCTGGCCTGGAACTCAGAGATCCATGTGCCTCTGGCTCCCAAGTGCTGGGGTTAAAGGTGGGACACCACCATCAGGGTTTCTTTTATTTTTCTTATCCAAGGAAAAGTTATTCTTTCAAAACTACTGAGTTAGAGGCAGATAAGGTGGGACACTTGTGTAACCTCAGCCCCTAGGAGGCAGAGGCAGAAGTACCCGACATTCAAGGTGTGCCTTGATTATAGAGACTATTTTCAGCTAGAGTAATACCTTCCTGTCAAAGTCAAACTTTATATATAAACAATGTTACAGGTACCGAATTATAAGCTACATTATTTTTTTCTTTGCTACATTAAAATTTAAACTTTATTCTTCAAATATAGTTATAGGGGGAAAAAAACCCTCATCCACTGTTTCTGCTACCCAGAATTAAGCAATATCATAAACATACTGTCTGTACCTAGTATTTTTATTTTGATATTTGTGAGTTGGATCCTATCATGTTGAGTAATCCATGCATTTTAAATATCCTGTGTTAGTTTAATCATTCATCTTACCATATATGGAAATGCCACCGTTGACATAACCAGGGCATTGTTTTTGCCACTATAAGCAGCTCATTGAATTTTTTCCCATTGTAAACAACTCTATTTTTTTTGTATTTTTCTTGTTTTTATTTTTGAGGTAAGGCTTCAAGTAGCCCAGGATGGCTCTAACTTCTAAGTGCAGGCCCAATCGTTCCCAGTTAGCCTCTAAACAGCTCTTTAATGGACACCTGTGTGTAATGTTCTATTCACTTACTCATATTTGTGGTGCTAGGAACAGAGCCCATGGCCTCCTACACGCTAGCATTGTGCCAGATGAGCTAAATTCCCAAGCCCCCTGTTCTCTGTTCTGTCTCCTTAAGATATATACATGGTTCTCTCTCTCTCTCTCTCTCTCTCTCTCTCTCTCTCTCTCTCTCTCTCTCTCTCTCTCTCTCGTGTGTGTGTGTGTGTGTGTGTGTGTGTTTATGTGCATGTCCTATATCTAATACATGTGTGTATCATGGTGAGTGTATAGAGGTCAAAGAACAGCTTGCTGAAAGTAGTTTCTTTCCCGCCAAGTGGTTAAACTTGATCTCATAGCCCCTGGGTTTTGTTTGTCTGTTTGTTGTTGTTGTTGTTGTTGTTGTTTTGTTTTGTTTTGTTTTTTTGCAGGATATTTTACTGGCCATGAATTTACAAAGTAGGTTGGCCAGTAAGCCCCAGAATTTTGCCTGCCTCCGTCCAGGAATTACAAGCACACCCCAACAAGCCCTCAACACCACACCTGTCCTTTTTGATGTGAGCTCTGGGGATCCACCTCACCTGGGAAGCTGAGACAGGAGATGCTGGAAGTTAAGGCCAGTCTAGGCTACAGAGAATGTCTCAAAGAAAGATGCTCTGACCCATGAAAACCAACAAAATACCACTCACTAAGCACCCTATAGGAAAATTTGTCTTTACAGTAAGTTAGGACAAAGAATATATATATATATATATATATATATATATATATATATATATATATATATCTCAAAAGCTGGTTCACTGATTTACAAAGGACCATTGCAAGTCAATTTTTAAAACATAAATATTAAGCCAGACATGGTGTGCCTGTCCTGTAATCCTTGCACTTGGAAGATAGAGGTAGTAGGAAATCCAAGGCCAGGTAAGCTTGAAGTCAGCCTAGACTATGAGACATTGTCTCAGACTAAAAACAAACTAAACTAAACCAATAGACAAATAACCACAAATACAATAGATTAAAAAGGTTGTATTGAAAAATTTTTAAAGGGTTATATCAGAATAAGTTAATAAAAAAAAAAAGAAGAAGAAGAATTAGTACTATGGTGTGGACAGTTGTGTCAACTCAAAATGTGTATAATATATTCCAAGGTCAGGGAAGAAGGACTGGAGTCTGTGAGACTGGAGAGACTCTGCTAGGCTGCTCTTCCAAAAGAGCAGACATTGGTCCCCAGCTCCCACGGGCTGCCTCGAAACCACCTGTATCTCCAGCTCCATGGGACCCAATGGAGCACCTGCACCCAGGTGAGGCACATTCATTCCGAAATAAAGTCAAAGTAAATCTTAACAAAATATCTTTTACAAAAATGGTGGTGTCGCTGGGGTGTGATTAGATCTTATGGAAAGAGCCCTTACAGAACTGTGCCAAATTGAGAGGCTCAGACTGTCACCCTGTACTGGCAAGGGGAGACTCCTAGGATGATGAGCAATTCAAGGGCAGTCTCAACTATGCCAGCCGTGGCTACGTGAAACCCTGTTTAAATAATAAGATTAACAGTTGATCCCAGTTATCTATGACTTTCCCGAGGACCTTTTTGGGAAAAGGTCCTGTTCCTTTTTTCCACTAGTTAGGAACCAGCTGTTATGTACCCTGTTCCCCTCCACAAGAACATATAAAAGAGGTAAAACTAAGAACAACAATGTTTCTCTTCTGAGAAAACTCTCAATTCCCTTAGAGCATTAATTACCTTGGGAAAGCTTAAGTTCCTGTGCATATTTTCAGGGGAACATCACAATGTACTTACTCTTCTACCAGTGCCTTTTAATCCATTCTCTACGGGAAGCTAGCAATCTTCTCGAAATGCAAATGTGATCCTGTCACCCACCCGCCTGAGATCCCGTTCCCTTCATGCCTTAAACCCTACAAGGTTTACATTCTCTTTCCATGGCCAGCGTATCAAAGTGCTTTAAAGAGCTGACATTGTAGCCCACGTCTGTAATTCCAGCCTGTGGGAATCTGAGGCAGGAGGATGGCCAGCTGTGGCTACACCCCGTTTCAAGACAACAGGCAACCCCCATGCCTCCATACACAAATAAACAGTGCCTTATGGTTTCAGTTTAAATGTGGAATTAAAAGGGGTCGGTGAGATGGTGAGCTCGGTAAATAAAGCCCTCTCATTGCTAATATGATGTCAATCCTCAGAACCCACGTGAAGGTGGGAGACAGCCAGCTCATGCTGCTTAGTAGACCAGGCTGGTCTCCAACTCTCAGATACCCACCTGCCTCTGCCTCCGCGCTGCTGGGGTTAAAGGCCACTCATCATGTATCTTAAACTGCCTCAGACTCCTGCTCCTCTTGCTACACCTCCCAACTGTGAGGACTGCAAGGAAAAATCTCATCATGTTTGGTCACCTAAATGCTGGCATGTGCCACCATGTCCGGCTAAAGAAAATGTCTTATACAACTAAGTGTCCTGGGCCCAATGAGGAACAGAAATAGCCAGCTTACCACAAAGTCTGTGCACATAGTCGTCAAGTCCCTTGAGGCCTTTTCTGAATGCTCCTGTGTGTCAGAAGTCAGGGTTTGGGGCTGTTGCGATGACTCAGCCCACAGAGACACTTGCTGTACAGGCGGATGGCCTGAATTCTATCCCCAGGACCCACACAGTGGAAGGAGGGACCAACTCCTACAAGCTGTCTTCCACACATGCGTATGCTCCTTCCCACAATAAATATGTGTTGTCTTCTAAAGGATGTAATAGCTAAGACTGTCCCGACTCCCTAGAAACTTGAACTTCGCATCCAAATTAGTAATGACAGAGCTAGCTCGCTGGTAAGAGTGCTTTCCTGTACTTGAGATCCTGAGTTCCATCTCCAACAGCAAAAGTAATTATGAAGGTTAAATGTTAATAGACTTATGTATAAGTTGCTATGGAAACATGGGCCGCTGCTAGTAGCTTGAAAAATGAAATACTCTTTCTCTTTTTCTTCTTTTTGGAGATAGAGTCTCCCTCTGTAACTCACACCAACCTGAACTTTATTATACAGCATGCCTCAATTCAGAGCAATGCTCCTGCCTCAGCCTCCTAGATGCTGGGATTACAGGCTTGAGTTACTGTACCCAGGTCGGAAAGAAAACCGTGACGCCAGGCTTTTAGATACAAGTGACATTGGTTTCAGACACAAGCAAATGTTACGGAGGCCAGTGTATTTGGCTTGTAGGAGAAACACGTGAGGTGAGGTGAGGTGATCCAGTACAAGAGACTAACGGGGCTCGGGATTGGAGTCCAGCGACCGAAAGCTTGCCTCGAATTCAGGAAGCCCTTGGTTCAGTCTAAAACAAAAAACAATAAAGGCTTTGATTTTTCTCTGGTAAGAGAAAATGAGGAAACCGAAAGGTTTTTAAACACAGGACTGACTACATCAGCTGCCCTTTCGGATATCTGTTTCCTTCAAACTAATTATACGGTCATCAGTGAGTTCCTTTTTTAACTTGACCTTGACATAGATTCACCTACCAGGAAAAAATTTCCTTTGGAATCATGATATGTTGCCTTGCCACATTTGTTGACTTGAAAAGTAACGAAGCAACTGTTTCTTCTTAGTTAGAGATGGTGTACATGATTCTCAAGTGTTTCAGAGGGATCATCAGGCGCAGTTTAGAGGGCTGGGCCTGACCTACACATCTGAGAAATTCAACACTAACCCACACTGCTTCCAGGGCTGCCCAAGAAGCTAGAGACTCTGGAACTCCGTGGATTACCTCCGCACCGGGACACTGAGACTTCTCCAGTCCCTTGTCTTCCTTCTCCAGTCTCTTCTTACTTACTCCGTGTGCACGTAGTATGTGTGTCTAACCTAGAGACTCACACTAGTCAAGCTCCTTACGCCTCATCAATCAATGCAGCAATGATTTCGTAAGATGGTAGTCCAACTTTAAAAATCCTAGATGTGGCACACTTAGGAGGCAAAGACGAGAAGATGAGGTGTTCAAGGTCATTTTCAGCTGCTCAGAGAGTTCAAGTTCAGCCTGTTCCTCCTAGCACAGTGGTGCACACTCACAGTCCCAGCACTCAGGAGACTGAGGCAGGAGAATCTCAAGTTTGACACTAGCCCGGCCTGCATAGTGAAACCTTGTCTGCAAAGGGAAAAAATAAAAAGCAAAAACCCCAAACTCGACAGCTATGCATCTGGCTAGGCCAGATAGTAGAAGGGGGAGAAAACACTCAGAACAGTTGCAAGGTATCTGCCTTCATTTTTTTTTTTTTTTTTTGAAAGGCTATATTTTTAAAAGCTTACAAAAGAGTAGGTTTCTACATGATGTTTTCATGCATTCTTTACTTTGTTAGCCCTGCCTTCTACCTATTCTCTTCTTTAGCCCCCAAACACTGTCTCCACTTAAACATTTCCATCCATGGCAATGTAATTTTTTTTGAGACATGGTCTTTGTATGTAGTCCTAGTATCCTGCTTCTCTCTATGTAGACCAGGCTGGCCCTCAGACTCACAGAAATACTCCACCATACCCAGCCTGGAAATACAATGTTTGATTGGTGGTCCTTAGAGTCTATTTTTAATTCTGTCTCTTTTTTCTTTTTTTAATTAATCAGTTAATTAACTTTTACCAGCCCAATCACAGTTTCCCCTCCCTTCCTCCTCTCCTCGCAGTCCCTCCCGATACCCTCCTCCTCTGCTATCTACTGTCTCTCTTCCCTTCAGAAAGTGCAGGCCTTCCATATATTATCAGCCAACAATGGGATCTTAGATTCTGTTAATAAACCAATAATAGGGCCAGGAGTAGTGGCACATGCCTTTAATCCCTGCACTCAGGGGGCAGAGGCAGGAGGATCTCTGAGTTCAAGGCCAGCCTGGTCTATGAGTGAGTTCCAGAGCCATACAGAGAAACCCAGTCTCAGCCCCCATCCCCATTAATAAATACTAAAGATGTTTTACAAATGGGTAGTTATTGGATCTGAAGCCTGGAAATGCTTTACAAAACAAAGCACAACATTCTTTGAGAAGGTTTTGTGTAAATTCACAAGCATTTATTGAGTGTCATTGTTCCAGCTTGGTAAGGTCAGAGGACACATAGACATCAACCACAGAAGGAAATGTTATGTTCTAGAAAGAATCAAGAGAACAAGGGCTTGAAAGAGGCAAGAAGTATAAGGCCATGAGGGTGACCAAAGAGCGAAGTTGTGTTGGAACTGGCCACATTTGCAGTGGCAGGAGGAGCTGGCACTGGATAATTCAGATGCTGAATCGAAGAGAAGTAAGTACTGGGACACGCCAACGGGTTTGTAAACAAGGAATCAGCACAATAGCTTTGCTTTTAGATGGGAAAATTCCAGACCATCTTATAAAACAGGAGATGGAACTGAACATTGGAGAGTGTCAGCTTTGATGACATCACAGTAGGACAGGATCACCTGTGATGACACCACAGTAGAACAGGGTCACCTATGATTCTGTCACAGTAAGACAGAGTCACCTGTGATGACATCACAGTAGAACAGGGTCATCTATGATTCTGTCACAGTAGGACAGGGTCACCTGTGATAACATCACAATAGGACAGGCTCACCTATGATGGCATCACAGTAGAACAGGGTCACCTATGATGGCATCACAGTAGAACAGGTAAGAAACAGAAACCATATGCACAGCAGTCATTTAGAAGATGGTCTGCACTAGAGATCTTTCAACATACATTTGGAAACTACTAATTTATAGCAAGCCCCATCAGTAGAGAACTCAGACGTGTGAGACAGCCTTACATAAGGAAAAGGTGAGACAGGAGACCTCGAGGTAATCCCAAATCTGGTAATCATTTTTGAAAGTCCCTTTTTGTATCTAAGTTTTGCCTTCCACGCTTCTGAGCCTGTTTCTTCCGTTCTGTCTAGTGTAACAGTCCTCCCTATGCTCAAATACTGTTATTAAGAAACCTAGCAGTCCTCTAACTTGGGCTAAATAATCTCTAGCTCCTATTTTTCTGACCCTCTAATTGTCTCTGTGACTCCCTGTTGAATCCCTTCCACTTTCTCCACATCCCTTTTTAAGTTGTGGAGCCTGTGGCTAGAGGTTATACTTGCAAGGTTTGCTTTGAGGATGAACAGAGTATCCTTAAATCAGACCCTCCCTCTCATGCTCCCTCCCTCTCTCCCTTCATTCCTTCATCCTTACTATCTTGTTTTTTCTTTTGTTTGTTTTTTTTTTGTTTGTTTTATCTTGTTTTTCGAGACAGGGTTTCTCTGTATTGTTTTGGAGGCTGTACTGGCACTCACTCTGTAGATCAGGCTGGACTCGAACTCAGAGAGATCCACATGCCTCTGACTCCCGAGTGCTGGGATTAAAGGTGTGCACTTTAACACCCAGCTC
Organism: Cricetiscus sungorus; assembly: GCA_030556225.1. Classification (NCBI taxonomy): domain Eukaryota; kingdom Metazoa; phylum Chordata; class Mammalia; order Rodentia; family Cricetidae; genus Cricetiscus; species Cricetiscus sungorus. The sequence continues at coordinate 836,829 of JANBXA010000114.1, forward strand.
ATTTGTTTGCTTTTTGAACAGTGGTGGTGCACTCCTTTAACCCCAGCACTCGGAGAGGCAGAGGCAGGCGGATCTCTGTGAGTTGGAATACAGCCTGGCCTATGGAATGAGTTCCAGGACAGCCAGGGCTACACAAAGAAACCCTGTTTTGAAAAAACAAAACAAGAATATAGAATACCAATCTGCCAGACAAATTATGCTCACTTTTGCAATAATGGCACAACTGTTCTAGGGGTAACCAACCACTTCCTGATTAGATCTGACATCTGGTACCGTACACCTCACCTGGTGGAACGCTTATGGCAGTGGAGATTGCAGGCCACCATATGGGGAATTTGCTACTTTATTATTGTTAAACAGACGTGCAGTTAAATTACTTCCTAAACTCTTGTACTTATACTCATAGGTGAGAGCAGCTCTCAGCCTTAGTCCGTCCAAGATGCTTCATTTGACAGTGGGTCACACTCAAAACATAGACTCATAACCTGATTCTGAGAAGAAGGGACAGCTGAGTGCACAGCTACAAAAGGAACATCTGTATCACATGGGACATCCCAGAAGACATCATGGGAGATGGGGTGGAAGGACTGTAAGACTAAAGGATTTGGAAGAGTACTCTAAAATGCCTCTTTTAGGTAGAACATGCTGTTGTGATTATGAACATGGGGTAGCTATGACTACCTGCATATGGCTTACTAATAAGGAAGTAGGAGGCCACTGGAGTAGAAGGGGATAGAAGGTACAACTAATAATAAAAGGGGGCTGGAGAAATGGCTCTGTGGTTAATAAAGTGTACATTGCTCTTCCAGAAGGACCTGAGTTCAATTCCCAGCACCCATATCAGGCAATCAATCCACAGCTGTAACTCCAGCTCCAGGGAATCTAACACTTCTGGTCTCCAAAGATACCCACACATATGTGGCATATGCATGTGAGTGAAAGTAAAATACATTTTCTATATAATTAATCTTTATGTATTTCTGTACTATACTTGGATTTGTTCTAAGTTAAATGTCAGATTTTGGTAAAGCAGCTTATCTAATTGGCTAAATCCCAATGACTCAATGCTGTTTTCAAAGATTTACTTGTTTTTGTGTATGGGTTTTGCCTCTGTGTGTGTGTGTGTGTGTGTGTGTGTGTGTGTACTATCTACATGCCTTGTGCCCAAGCATGTCAGAAGAGGGTATCAGAAACTCTGGAGCTGGAGTTACAGGTAGATGTGAGCCTGCGTATAGGCACTAGGAACTGGACTAAGCCAGCGCTTTTAACTGCTGAGCCATCTCTCCGGCCCTTTAAGCAACAGTTCTTAATATCATTATGTGATGATGTAAGCTTCCTTGCTTCTGACGTCTGCCTGGGCAAGAAGGGAGATCTTTGTCTGTACTGTTCATCTGCATGGGTTTTCTTTCCCTCTTCCTGTCTAAACTCTGGAATCGTATTTAAATTGTGTATATGTGGTAACTGCCTTCCTTGCGTGGCTTCTGTGATGTCCATGCTTGTTTGTCAACTTTACCATATCTGGATTTAACTAAAGCTAAAGTGGCTGGATTTCCCTGGGAGGGATTTCTTTTTTCTTAGCAGAATCAGTTGATGTGGGAGACCCACTGGACCTTTTGAGGTCCACTTGACCACACCTCCTGCTGGCCTATATATGAAGGCTGAGGAAGCAGGGAGCTTGTCCTCTGCCTGCTCTCACTGGCAAGTCCACTGTTCCTGGTTTTAGAGCTTACTTAGTCAGGGTTCTGGCACATCCTGAAGATGAGCGGAGACATTCAGTCTTGTGCACTAAACAACTACCGGGTTTCTGGACCTTCTATTGGTAGACAGCCTTCGTCAGACAGCATAGACAGCCTATACTCCATTCTAATAACTCCCAAACATGTATTTTTTTTATTCTATAAGTTCTGTTCCTCTAAAAAACCCTGGTAGTACCAGTACAGCCTCTCCCTGTGTGTTGCTTGCTGGCTCTCTCTTTCTCTCTCTCCCTCTCTCTCTCTCTTGTGAGCTTTTGGGAGAGGGACCCTGGCCATCTTTGTATTCTCAATCCACTTTGCTTGTTTGTTTGAGATAATTGGAGGCTGTCCTGAAACTTGATCGGTGGCCTTCTGCCTCCTGAGTGCTGGGATTAAAGCATGTGCCACCACCACCCGGCTGGTGGCAAGTTTCTTTACCTGAGCCATCCTAGCAACTCGCCCTATTGTTTTTATTGTTGCTATTGTTTTTTTAATTTTTTATTTATTTTTTGTGTGTATACTCTGTGTGTGTGTGTGTGTGTGTGTGTGTGTGTGTGTGTGTGAACATAACTCTGCATGTGTCATAGTGTTTATGTGAACATCAGAGGATGAATGTAGGTGCCTACCCTGCCTTTCACCTTGTTTGAGTTAAGATCTCTTTGGTGTATAGTAAGAAACGGCAATCCTACCAAAAGCAATCTACAGATTCAATGCAATCCCCATCAAAATCCCAGCACAATTCTTCACAGACATTGAAAGAACAATGCTTAACTTCATATGGAAAAGCAAAAAAAAAAAAAAAAAAAAAACAAAAAAAAAAACAAAAAAAAAAAACCCCAAAAAACAAAAAAACCAAGGATATCCAAAACAATCCTGAACAATAAAAGATCATCTGGAGGCATCACCATCCCTGACTCCAAGCTCTACTATAGAGCTATAGTCCTGAAAACAGCTTGGTATTGGCATAAAAACAGACAGGTGGACCAATGAAATAGAATTGAAGACCCCAGCATCATCCCACACACCTATGAACACCTGCTTTTTGACAAAGAAGCTAAAAATATAAAACAGGAAAAAAGAAAGCATCTTCAACAAATGGTGTTGGTACAACTGGCTGTCGACATGTAGAAGAATGCAAATAGATCCATATCTATTGGCATGCACAAAACTCAAGCCAAAATGGATCAAAGACCTCAATATAAATCCATCCATACTGAACCTCGTAGAAGAGAAAGACACTGCTTCCTGAATATAACACCAGTAGCACAGACTCTGAGAGCAACAATTAACAAATGGGACCTCCTGAAACTGAGAAGCTTCTATAAGGCAAAGGACACAGTCGACAAGACAAAATGGCTTCCTACAGAATGGGAAAAGATCTTCACCAACACCACAAAGGATGATCTCCAAAATATATAAAGAACTCAAGAAATTAGACATCAAACTACCAAATAATCCAGTTAAAAAATGGGGTCCAGATCTAAACAGAGAATTCTCAACAGAACAATCTCAATTGGTAGAAAGACACTTAAGGAAATGCTCAACAACCTTTGTCATCAGGGAAATGCAAATCAAAACTACTCAGAGATTCCCTCTTACCCCCCTCAGAATGGCTAAGATCAAAAACACCAATGACAGCTTGTGCTGGAGAGAATATGGAGAAAGGGAAACACTCCTCCATTGCTGGTGGGAGTGCAAACTTGAACAGCCACTGTGGAAATCAGTATGGCGATTTCTCAGAAAATTATGCATTAACCTACCTCAAGACCCTGCAGTACCACTGTTGGGCATATACCCAAAGGAGACACACTCACACCACAAGAACATTTGCTCAACTATTTTCAAAGCAGCATTATTTGTAATAGCCAGATCTTGAAAATAGCCTAGATGCCCCACAACTGAAGAATGATGAAGAAAATGTGGTAATTTACACAATGGAATATTACTTCATGGTAAGAAAAAATGGTACTCCTAAAATTTACAAGCAAATGGACCAAACTAGAAAAACAAAAACAAAAAACATCCTGAGTGAGGTAACCCAGGCCCAGAAAGATAGATAAAATATGTACTCACTCAGAAATAAAGCAAAAGATACCCAGCCTACAATCCACAACTCCAGAGAAGCTAGACCCCTCTTTCAGAAACAGATGGAAGCAGATGCAGAAACCCACAACTAACCAACAGGCCAAAATCCTGGAGTACAATGAAGTGAGGGAGAAGCAAACATATGAGCAAAGGAGTCAAGACCATGGTGAGGAAACCCACAGAATCAGCTGACCAGAGCTAGTGAGAGATCACTGACTCAGGTCAGACAAATGGGGAATCTGCATAAGACCAAGCTAGACTCCCTTAATACAGGTGACAATGGTACAGCTGGGTCAATATATGAGGTCACTGGCAGTGGGTCCAAGATCTAACTCTAATGCACTCTAATGCAAGAGATACCTTGCCCAGCCTAGACACAGTGGTTTTGGGGTGGTGTGTTTGGAGAGGTCCTGCCTCAAGGAGATGATGGGACAGACTTAGTAGACTTCCTAGGGGAGGCCTTACCTTTTCCAAGAGCAGATGGGAGGTGGGCGGGGAGCGGTAGAGGGGATTACAGAAGCTCACAATCATGTCTGGCTTTCTGTGAGCCCTGGGGACTTGAACATGGGTCTTCATAGTTGTGTTGTAAGCACTTTGTCCTCTGAGCCATCTCCACAGCCCTAACTCTGTATCTGCACATGTTAATTATATACATAGCGGGTTTCATCACACATTTCCATACACGTATATAATGTGCTTTGATCACATTCACTTCCCATTTACCCTTTTGTGTCCTTGTCCACCCCTTCTTATCTCTCAGCTTTTTATCTCAAGAGTACTAAGCCAGGTGTGAGTCCTCTGACAGCTACTACTAGGCAATGCGATGGTAAGATTTCTAGCTTATCAAAAAATGCTGTGGTGAATAGAAGTTGTTTGACTTGTGAATGTTACGGCAGATAGTTTACCATGAATCTGGGACACAGGAGGAAGCACGGATAGCCTATGCTTACCACTAAAAAATAAAACAGAGCAACCAAGTGTGGGACACACACACCTGTAAGCCAAGCATTTGGAAGATGAAGGCAGGAGGATCAGGAGTTCAAGGTCCGTTTTGGCTACAGGGTACATATCAAGTTCGAAGCTAGCCCTGGAGACTGTCTAAAAAAAAAAAAATCTATTCAATTCTTTTAAAAATTTGAAGCAGGAATAGAAGAAAAGGGAAATAATTAAAAGTCAGGCATTGCAGCTCTAGTTACAGTTCTCATGAGAAAGAAGAGAGCCTGTGCTGGCCCTATAGGTCGTAAGGACACCGGAAAGTCTTAGAGGTCGTGGCCCTGCTTAATCTCCTCACCCACTCATTTGGCCCCATTACCCACACTCTATTTTTAGAGGCTCCTACAAATTGGGAGGCAGTCAATCTGCACAGTTACAACGCGGTCCCAAAATGTTACCGCAAGAGTTGCTATCCGTTGTTCTTTCCTTGATGTGCCTCAGTAGACACTCAATTCAGCTTAGAAGTCAACAACAGCAACAACAAAAATTAAAGAATCGGGCAGCCCTTTTAAATGTTCTAGGACAGGGCTGGGAACACAGCTCAGGGGTCCCTAGCCTGCACAAAGTTCTGCGTTCAATCCTATCTATACACCTTGTAAACTGAGCTTTGTTGTGTGTGCACCTGTCAGCCCCACGCGCAGGACGATCAGGAGTTCAAGGCCACCCTGAGATACACAGACTGCCTCCAAAAAAAAAAAAAAAAAAAAAAAAAGGAACAAGTTTCACAACAGACTTCAGGTCTCAACGCTAAGTATTACTCAGCAGCACATTGCTCGGTTAAGTATTAATGGAGGTGTTTTTGAACCCTAGAATTTGAGAAATAGTCCTCGGGTTTATTTGACTTTCCCTTCGGTTGACACAAAGATGAATTCTAGGCAATTTCCCCCACCTAAATGTATATTCCATTATTTCTTTTTATTACTTTTTTTTTTTTTCAAGACAGTGTTTCTCTGTGTAACAGCCCTAACTGTCCTGGAACTCGAAGATATCCAGCTGCCTCTATCTCCCAAGTGCTGGAATTAAAGGTGTGCGCCACCACCATCCAGCCCTAACTGTGTCTTTCACTGGTGGGTTTTCTTTTTTAGTTTTGCTTTGTGAGTTAGGATTTTACAGGGCCCAGGCCTGGAACTCTCACTCTCCTTGCCTCCAGGTGTGTGACCACGCCCAGCCAGACCATCAGGGTTTTAGTTTAGCGTTGGCTTCTTTGGGTGTTTTTGTTTTTTTCTGAGACTGGAGCTCATGTAGACCAAGCTGCCTAGAAACTCACTGTGTAACCAAGGCTAACCTTCCTGCCTCTGCCACTCAGCTGCTAGTTACAGGCATCACCCTGACTAACTTATGTGGTGCTAGAGATGGGACCCAGGATTTGTGTGTGATTGGCAACCTCTCTACCAACTGAGCCATGTCCCCAGCCTGGTCATAGAATGTTTTAAAACTCTCTTTCTCAGTTTGATTAAGAAGAGAGAAATGAAGGAAGAAGGAAAAGGAAGAATTCCAGGCAAGTTTGTTTTTCTTTTTTTGGTTTTTTCAAAATAGGGTTTCTTTGTGGCTTTGGAGTCTGTCCTGGACCTAGCGCTGTAGATCAGGCTGGTCTTGAATTTACAGATTCACCTGTCTCTGCCTCCTGAGTGCTGGGATTAAACTCCAGTGTCAAGGATTCTTATTTCCTCTTCCTCTCCCCATCCCCAGACAGGTTTCTCTATGTAACAGCCCTGGCTGTCCTCAAACTTACCTAGATCCTCCAGCCTCCCAAGTGCTGGGATTAAATGTTGTGTTGGTGTCAAGGATTCTTAAAACAAGCAATCACAGCTGGATGTGATAGCCCAGCCTATAATTTTAGCCCTTGGGAGATTGGAAACAGGCAAATCTCTTCGAGTTAAAAGTCAGCTGGTCTACATAGCCTGTTCCAAGCCAAGCCAGTCTATTGAGTGAGAGCCTGTCTTAAAAAAAAAAAAAATAAGAAGCAGGTGTATTGATGGTGTATACCTTTGATCCCAGCACTCCGGAGGCAGAGGCAGGTGGAACTCTGTGAGTTCGAGGCCAGCCTGGTCTACAGAGCTAGTTCCAGGACACTAGGACTGTCTCAAAAACCAAACCAAAACAAAAAACAAAAACCCAAACAGACATTTGCTGCCAAGCCTTAGGACCTGAGTTCAATACCCAGTATGGAAGGACAGAGTAGACTTACATAAGTTGTTTTCTAACTTCTACATGCCCACTACCTGTCCCCCCAGACACACAAAATAAATGTAGTAAGAATGTTTTAATGTGGAATACATAAACAAAGAAACAATTGGTACATAAAATTTAACAGTCATTTGTAGTAATTATAGTAACTGTTGTACAGGTGGAGCCCAAGCTGGGAGGGGAGGGTCAGGAGTTCAAGGCCAGCCTGGACTGCACAGCAAGATCCAGGCTAGTTTTGTCTATAGTGTATGGCAATGTCTCATTTAAAAAAATGGATGAGTTTTGGAGCTGCACATCTGAAATGATCCATGCTTTGGACCCATGGTCTGATTGGGAACCATAAAGAAACCAGTGCTATTGCTGGTTGTTTTGCCTTTATAGCATATAAATTACTAATATTTGATTCAAACACATTTTGCGATTGGTTAATAAATGCAGTTTAAGGAACTGTACCATCCCAACTCCTGATACAGAGGCATGTGGTTTTTTTTTTTTTTTTTTTTTTTTGCATTAATAGTGATTTTTTTTTTTCTAGCTACTACTATTTATTTATTAATGAGACAGAATCTCACTCTGTAGGTAGCTCAGGCTGGCCCTGATCCCTCTGCAGTTCTGACATAGCCTTTTCTGGTAAACTTGGCTGTACACTGTCTTCTTTAGCTGATTTGTGGATCCTGTCATTTTTCTCAGGGTGTACTTGTGAGTGCTAGGCAGTGATGGCACACACCTTTAATCTCAGCACTTGTGAGGAAGAGGCAGGCAGATCTCTGTGAGTTCCAGGCCAGCCTGATCTACAAAGGAATCCTAGGACAGATAGGAGCCAGGACTGTTACAGAGAGAAACCCTGTCTTGAAAGAATAAACAAACAAAAAAAGCTAATGAGTAAGGTGGTGGCAGGAGCCTTTTAATCTCAATTTAGAGGAGGCAGAAACAGGCAGATTTCTGCGAGTTCGAGGCCAGCCTGATCTATAGGAGTTCCTGGACAGCCAGGGATGTTTAGAGAGACCCTATCTCAAAAAACCAAACACCCAAGAACAAAGCTAATTAGTTACACATGCCTTTTTTGTTCTGTTTTTATTTTATTTTGCTTGAGAAAGGGTCTCACTATGCAACTGAAGATTGCAGGTCAGGTTCCACACCCAACTTTTTTTGGGTTTAACCCTAACATTCTTTGTAGACATTCTGAATTGCAAATAGGCCCCACCAACCTGGAATAATGAGGCGCTCTTCCCTACTGGCAGGCCTGCTTTTCTTTGGAGTGACTTGCATTTTCACTGCAGGGATGTCCTTCCGCCCAGGTCTGATAAAGTATCATTGCAATCTAAGGACCACTCCCTGAGCAGACAAGATCCCCGACTCTCCCCTCCACAAGACCCTGTGACTCGCCCTTTAGAAATGCTAGCACTGGTCTAGCGCCCCTTCACCTGCAGTTGCAAACACAAGTGTGTTTCTTTTTTATTTTCTTTTTGGCAAGAACAGGTTTTCATAAATATTTGCCCAACATTACTTTTAAAATTTTCCCATGGAAACAGCAAACAGTTTGTTCTTTCCCCAGAAGTTGTTTGTTTGTTTACTTGCTTGCTTGTTTGTTTCAGGACCTTTTGTACGTGGAGGATGATGGTGTGCAGGAAGACTCGTGGTTTGGATGCTCTGATGTGTAGTGTCCTCTCAGCTCTTCCTCCCCTAGCCTTGAGCATCAAGCTTCTGGCCTTAGCTGGACAGTCAAAGAGAATCCCCGAGTCTGTTTGGCCCGGCCACACCTGACACTGGGGTGGCAGGGATGATGTCTCCATGCCAGGCTCAGAGTGGCCACAAAAGGCTCTGCCTCCAGAGACAGTTGGATTGGCTGGCCATCACACCTGTCCTTAGCCCAACCAAGGTAGTAAACTGTGGCCTGTGGCCTATTGAATCATACCTTCTCTTATCCTTTCTTTTTTGTTGTTGTTGTTTTGAGACAGGGTTTCTCTGTATTGCTTTGGGGACTGTCCTAGAACTTGCTATGTAGACCAGGCTAGCCTTGAACTCACAAAGATCCGCCTGTCTCTGCTGGGATCAAAGGTGTGTGCCACCAACACCCCAACGCCCAGCCTCCTTTCTTTTATTTTCTTTCCCTTCTCTTTCCTTTTCCTCCTTCCCTCCCTCTACCCCTCCACCCACCCACCCTTCATTCTTCAAGACAGAGTTTCTCTGTGTAGCTCTGGCTACCCTGAAACTTTCTCTATAGACCAGGCTGGCCTGGAACTCACAGAGATCCTCCTGCCTGCCTCTGCCTCTGCCTCTGCTTCCTGAGTGCTGAGGCTAAAGGTGTGCGCCACTGCCACCGCCCAGCATCTTAATGGGTTCTTTCTACTGAATCATTTTCTGTTTTTTTCTTTTTATTTGTCTCTTAGGACAGGGTTATAATCATGTAGTCTAGACCATTCTCAAATTGGCAAAGAAGCTGAAGGTGACCTTGAACTCCTAGTTCTCCTGCATCCACCTCCCAGTTGCTGAGATTAAGGCCTGGGGAACACCTGACCCAATTTCCACTTATTCCCGACTCCTTGATTTACTCCCCTTCTGGCCAGATCTCAAGCTGATATCAACTGTTGTCATAACAAAAACCCCCACCCCACCCTAAGACACACCCAAACACCCCTATCTCCCCAGCCCAGCCCAATACACACCCAAACACCCCCACCTCCCCACCCCACCCCAAGAGGAGACACACCTAAATTCCTACAGAATTGTCTTTCTAGGATGACTGCCGAGAGCTGATCCCACATCTGGGTACTTGTCTCTTTCCTGCTGACAGCCTAGTATTACACTTGAGCTATGGGGACAGGGACCACAAAGGACCCAACACTGAGGCAGCTTCAGGTCTGAAACCTTTACAGTCTGAGAGACCATTACCCCCGAGAGACCCTAAGAAAAGCATGTGCTTGGCTTTCTGATCCCCAGTTTCCTTTTCTGTTGGAAAGATGCGGTCCCTTACAGCTTCAAAGGTACACCAAACCATTGTCTATGGCTAAAGACACATCACCATTCTGCTGTCCTCACTTTAAAGCCAAACACAGTATGTCTGGTATGGTGGTCATACTTAAAATCTCAGCACCCTGGAGTGAGTTCAAGGACAGCCTGGGCTACACAAAAACTGCCAAGCTCAAAAATAAATACATAAAAGACAAAGACTAGCTGGATGGTGGCAGTGCATGCCTTTAGTCCCAGCGCTCAGAGGCAGAGGCAGGCGGATCTCTGTGTGTTTGAGGCCAGCCTGGTCTACAGAGCGAGTGCCAGGACAGGATCCAAAGCTACAGAGAAACCCTGTCTGGGGTGGAAAAAAAAAAGACAGAGACTAAACAAAAGCATGATGTATTTAAAGAACAGAGCTCTTGGTCTTTCACATAGTAGTGTTCTGTCAGCTGTCTTAGAGGAAGGTGACTACTTTAGGGGCTGATGAGAGAATTCATTCAGTGAAAGCACTACTGCCAACTCTAACGACCCGAGTTCCATCTCCAAGGTGTCCTTCGATCCCCACTGATAGTATTCATTCCTCCCATCTCCCCCAACACACACACACACACACACACACACACACACACACACACACACACAGTCACACACACAGACACACACACAAACATACACACAGTCTCACTCCTCTCTCTCTCACACACACAGAGTCACACACACAGACATACACACAGACATACACACAGTCTCACACACACACACACACAAACACACACACACACACACACACACAGAGAGAGAGAGAGAGAGAGAGAGAGAGAGAGAGAGAGAGAGAGAGAGAGAGAGAGAACTACAGGAATCAGCACTCCTTATTTCTAACACAGAGCCAGGTGGAGGGAAGCATTGGGGACAGCAATGCCAGCAGGAGGACCTCAGGGAGTGTTTAGCTAAGATGGTCTTTACATCTTCTAGACTTTTCCTTTGAACACAGAAGGTGGAGGGGAAACTGGCCATTCCACTCGTCTGTTGTTTTTGGCTGTTTGGATTTTTTTGTTGTTTTTTGAGATTTGGCCCTACTCTATGTACCACGGGCTAGCCTAGAACTCTTGACAAATGTCTGCCTCAGCCTCCTGAGTTCCACTCTATCTTGTAATACTTCTAGGACCCAGGATTCAAGTGAGTATCCTGCCAAGATTTTTGTGCACTAGCTTGGGAATTTCACCCTTAACAATGTTTCTGAAAGAAAAAAATAAATAAAAGTATTCTATCTTCCAAAGAGCCAATCCTTAAATGCATTTTTGGAACGCAATCTGTTGGAAAATGAAATAGCAGGGAGGCTTGCATAAGTTAGCTTTCCAAAAAAGTTTGGAGGCAAAAGCATATCAACTACTATGAAGAACTTATTTCTAATGGAGACTAAGTTTTTCAGTGCTATCTTGGGTAGATTTTGGAAGGATCTGGGCTCTAAATATATAGACGAGGTTTACGGATTAAAAAATACTTAAGTAGATGCTAAGACCTTAAAGCAGAAGTACAGATCATTTTGATCATGTTGAAAGATCATGATAACTTTTTCTTGCAGCCCTGGAATCCACTAGAGTAGGCTCCATTTGCCCACAGCAACCACGGATGGAGACACTAAAAGAAAAAAACCCAGAAATAAATCAGTCTGTTCATTTGCTTGCTAGTTTGTTTGTTTGCTTTTTGAGACAGGATTTCTCTCTGTGTAGCCCTGGCTGTCCCAGAACTTACCATCTAAACCAGGCTGACCTCAAAACCAGAGATCTGCCCTGGCTTTTTCCAGTAAGCCAAGACCACGTGGAGATACACAGATTAATTAATAGGAATGGGTTAATGATGAAGAGAAAGAGCTAGCCAATAAGAAGCCTGAGCCATCAGCTAAACAGTTAAAAACAACAACAAACCAGATATCCTCCTGCCTCTGCCTCCTAAATGCTGGGATTAAAGGCGAGCACCACCACTGCTCAGCACATTTTGCTTAAGAGCAGGATCTCACTATGGTAGTACCCAGGCTGGCCTGGTTCTCACAATGGTGTTCTGCTTCAGTCTCCCAAGTGCTGAGATTACAAAGTATGTGCCATTCTGAGAAGTGTGCTGGCTTTGTCTCTTCAGACTTGTGTCATTCTTTTATACTTCAGACCCATAGTGTGTACACAATTCACCAGTAAGAGCTATGGGCTTTCAGACCATCTATCACTACACTGCAGCGCTGCTATGTAGATAACCCTAGTTTTACTTAATAACGGCCTCAGTCCATCGAGCATTCTGATGCAGGATGCTGGGCATGGCACAAGCATATAATCCCATCATTCAGGAGACAAACTGACATACGAGAGGCAACCTGGCTACCAAGTGAGAAAACAAGTGGCCCAGGGCATTCAGAAACAGACTTAGGATATGTGAGGCTAGGTGTTGCATTAGCTACTTTTTGACACTATGACAACATATTCAAGAAAGAGATATAAACAGTTTCAGAGGTCATTTGCTCCACTATCCCTGAGCATGTGGGTGGTACAATATGACATCCTGGCAGAAAGCATTTGGTAGAACAAAATAGTTCACTCCATGCTATTTGGAAAGCACAGAGTTGAAGAGGTGGGAGATAAGGTATACCCTGCCCCGGTGCAATGATGTCACCAGCTGGGGCCAAGCCTCGACATCCCTGGGAGGTGGTCAGCTCACATCCTAACTACAGCAGATGCAATCCTTGGTTTCAGACACCTCCAGGGTCCTGTGACATATCCCCTAGAGCAATGGCTCGCAACTCTTCCAATGCTGCAACCCTTTAAAACAGGTCCTCGTGCTGTGTGACCCCCCACTGTAAAATTATTTCATTTCTACTCCATAGCTGTAATCTTGATACTGTTATGAAGTATGATGCAAATGTCTGTGTTTTCTGATGGCCTTAGGCAACCCCTGTGAAAGGGTCATTCGACTCCCCCAAAGTCACAGGATCCTGACCCTACAGGTTGGGAATCACTGCCCTAGAGAAAATGGAGATTGCAGCATTCACATTAGCATAATTGGTTCGTCTAATTTGGAATGAAGCCAAATATGGAGTAATCATATCCACACCAAGCCACAGAGGGTGAACAAAACATCTCTACAGAGAATAAATAATAGCGCTGGCCACCATTGCCCCTTCTTATAATCTACAGAACCACTTTTATGTTCACAATTTGAACTATAAATTGGCAAGTTGGAGTCTAATAATTTCCAAAATTCAACGTTTTTTTTCAATCAGAAATAGGTATAACTAGCAAATTCTTGTGTAATATGATAGTAATTGTGATGGTTTGAATGAAGGTGGCCCTCAGAGGCTCATGCTTGAGTACTTGGCCCCCTGTTAGTGGAAGTGTTTAAAAAAGATCAGAGGTATAACCTTGTTGGAGGAGGTGTGTCACTGGGGATAAGCTTTGAGAGTTCCACCATCCCCCCTCCACCCCATTTCAGATGGAGATGTGATCTCCCTGCTCGCTGCAGCCAGCCTCCCACACCTGCTGCCTCTGCTCAGCCACCATGGGATCTAACCCTCTGAAACTCTGAGCCCCAAATAAACTCTTCTCTAATTTGCCCTGGACATGGTGGCTTCTCACCCAACAGAAATGAGGCAAATACAGTTTGCTCATAGAGATAATAAAAACATTATTCATTGCTAAATGGTTTTTTAGCCAATTCATCCCCAACACGTTAATTTATAATGTCGATCACAGTGAGATCTGTGTTTGAGAATAGTGCTGGGGATTAGCTTGTGTAGCTCAATGATAAAGCACTTGCCTAGCGTGTGTGAAGCATGGGTTCAATCCTCACCATCCCCAAACAAAAAGAAAGACATATTTGGAAGCGAAAGAGACAGCTCAGGGTTTAGGAGTTGCTTATTGCTCCTGTAGAGGGCCCAGATTTGGTTCCTAACGGTCAGCTTACAACTGTAACTCCTGTCCCAGGAATCTAACACCCTCTCCTGCCCTCCAGAAGCACCAGCTGGTTACATGTACCTACATACCACATTGGTACACATAAAATAAAATCTTAAACAAAACAAAACCAGGGCAGACATTCTCTTCCTGAAAGATGGTAAGGAGGAAAGCCACTGGACAGGCATAGAATGGCATCATCTGATAACCTGTGATTAGGGTACCAAACTCACAGGCCCCAGATTCCCCTCTCAATGTGGTTGGACCTGCATTACCTTGGCTCCCTGGTGCCTCGGTAGAAAGCATTCACATCATCCTCCAGTTCATTATGGAGACCATGGCTCACCTCATCTCTTTAGCCGTGTCATCCACATACTTAACAGGCAAGCCATGTCAATTTTACTTCCTAACTCCACCATCCTACAAACTCTACCAGCAGATCATCCTTCCATCGGGTGCCTTACTGAAATTCTTGGACTCCTGGCCCTCCTGCCTCTACCTCTCTAGTGATAGCATTACAGACATGCCTCACCTGTTCTGGCTCTGGATGTTTGCCTCTAGCCTCCCCCATTCCTCTCCTAACCACCCCCGCCCCTCTCCTTTCCCACCACACACTGCTTTAGCATATTAAATTACATTCAATATCTGAATCACATCCCATATCTTCCTCCTCCATGATCTCCACCCCAACAACACTGTGCCACCCCTTACCCCAACTCTTATGCCCGAATTCTGTCTTCATTATGTTTAGACCTCAGCCCAGAAAGGACCTCTTTCAGACACCTTTGTCCCCACAGTACCAAATCTTCCTATGTGTTACTGTTAATTTCGGTCTCCCTCATGAGTACATAATCAAACAGTGGGCTTGTCCCTCAGTCAGAACTCCCCCTGGCCTGGCAACCCAGGGAGCACAGCCACTTCAAACACACTTTCCATACCTTGATCTTCCAGCAACCTGCTTCATGAAAAAAAAAAAAAAAATCAAGAAAATGTGTTTGCTTCCAGGGAATGTCTGCTTAAATATATGCACATTCATAATCCCCAGCCTCCACTCTGTTCTTAGTTCTTAGACTCTTTTCGACATCACAGCAAATAGCTAATCCCACCATACCGTCTCATTCATTCTACCCTCCTGTGCTGGCAGGCTTCTCCTTCAGTGGAAATGAATTCCATGTACCTCATAAGCGTGCCCTGGGGCAAGCAACATATGAAAAGAGAAATTGGCTTATTGCCATGAAAAACCACCGACTCAGCAAATTGTCCTTTTCTCCTAAATTTAACCCAATGAGGAAAAGTGCTTACATCACCCAGGCCTCCCCAGACCCTGGGGAAATCGCTGACAGCTGACTTCTCAATCTCTCCTGCATGCATCGTAAGAGGGCAGTGCCTAGTGGATTTATGGGACCTGTGCAGCCACAGGTCTTCGAAGCTGCTTCAAAGAGGCATAAAGATTATGCACAGGGCGGTCACCAAAGGGCATAGGAACACCAAAGGGCTCCTGTTCCAAAGCTGGGGAGATGCTGTCCTTCAAACCTAAGTAGATGTAGAAGCAGCAGACCCTTCACCATTTGGGAGTACCTGGGAGGCATGCAAAGTCTCCTTATGCAAGAAATGAACTCTGGGCAAACAGAATGGTGATACCTGTTCAAGGATGAAGACCACGTTGTTCTTTGCTCAAAGCCCGCACTTCCTCTTCCAATGCTGTTCAGCTCCTTGCGAAATGTTACAGTCAACTGAACATCAGGAGAGAATGTGGCCATTGCGCAGGATTAAAGAGAAAGTGTTGCCTACTGGGTCTTAATGTTAATAGTCTTTGCTCTGTAGGCCTTCTTTGTTTGTTATTTGTGTGTGTGTGTGTGTGTGTGTGTGTGTGTGTGTGTGTGTGTGTGAGCATTCGAGCATTTGAGCATAAGAACATTCCAGCTTGCATGTATATGTGCCTCCAGAAACAGAGATTAGCATCACTGGTGTGTCCTTTAGGAGCTGTACACTTCAGAGACATGGTCTGTCTGGCATTGGGGCCCAGCGCCTGCCAATGATGTTAGGCTGGGAGACCAGTGAGTCCCAGGGATTTGCCTGTCCTCTTCTCCCAAGTGGTAGCATTGCAAGTACATATCGTGACAGATGAGTTTTTTTTTTTTTTTTTTTTTTTTTTATGAGGATGCTGGGAATTGAATTCAGGTCCTCCTCCTAAACTATAACCCTAGTTCCCTATTTTTCCTATTTCTTTTTTTGGGGGGAGGTCTGGTGTAGGCTTGAATTTGTGGTGGTCCTCTGTCTACTTCTCAAATGCAAACACTGGGACTGTAGGCACACCTAGTACCTATGAACAAACAGAGCTTAAATAAGACAGGTTCCAAGAAGGCACAAGCATTTACTGATACTGTCCACACCACAGAAAAAGTGTTTGGTATGGTAATAGTTCATTCTGCATTCTGAAAGTAGATACTACTTGAGTATGTGTTTACATGCAATTCAAGTTAACTCTCTAAGAAGTAACCTGATAGGCAGGAGCTAGCCTATCTCTGGCCATTGCTTTCTATACCATGTTCAGAAGGAAACCTCTTGTACTGGCCACTATTCTCGGCGTGATCTGGCCTTGTCTACCTTTGCAAACCTACCTGCACCCTTCTCACTGTCCTATGTCCACCTTGGCCTCATGATAATTTCTCAAATAGTTGAGGTTTCCTCTCTTCCTTTCGTATCCTCCCCTCTTCTCCCCATTCTTCCCTTCCCTCCCCTTCCCTTCCCTTCCTTTTTCACCCACTGGGCTGCGTATAAGCCAGGCAGGTCTCTAGCTTGCTATGTAGCTAATGCTAGCCTCGTACTGGGGGTATAAGTATGGATCACCACTCTGGCCTTGAGGATTCATGACATACATTTGTTGAATGAATATGTAAGATATTTGAACTGAGAAAATCTACACTGACATTGGTTCTGTGAATTAAGTATTGCTTATATAGATTAATAATTTACCAGTCTCAACATCTACATACATTTAAATATTTATGTGTGGAAGCCAGATGTGGTAGCGCATGACTACACTTCATTACCTGGAAGGCGGAGGCAGGAGGGTCAAGAAGTTCAAGGTCATCTGCGACTGTATAGCAAGTGGGACCTGCCTATGCTACAGGAGACCCTGTCTCAGAAAAACAAAAGTCATGCTGGCACATGCCTTTAATCCCAGCACTTGGAAGGCAAAGGCAAGAGGATCTCTGTAAGTTGAGGCTAGCCTGGTCTACATCATGAGTTTCAGGCCAGCTAGGGATAGTGAGACCTTGTCTCCAAAATAAGTTCATATATAGAGTGAATATATATATGTGTGTGTGTGTATGTATATAATGAATACATATGTGAATATATATGTGATATATATATGATATGTATATTATATATGTGTGTGTGTGTGTGTGTGTGTGTGTGTGTGTTCAAACTACTGGAGGTGGTGAAATAAGCTTTCTTTCGTTGGCTTTTTTTCCCCCTTAGAAACAGGGTTTCTCTGTGTAACAGCTCTGGCTGTCCTAGAATTTGATCTGTAGACCAGGCTGTCCTCTAAATCACAGGCACCTGCCTCTGCCTCCCAAGTGCTGGGATTAAAGGTGTGCAACACCAATGCCTGGCTTCTTTCTTTGGCTTTTTGAGGTGTTTTCATTGCTGATTTAGATACAGGATCCTTATACTATCTCTCAATTTAGCCTCAAATCCTAGTGACCTGTCTATTTTAGCCTAGAAGTCACCATATAGCCTAGGCAGGCATTGAATTTATGATAATTCTCCCAAAATCTGGGATTATAGGTATGAACCATCAATCTAACTAGTATTTTTTTTTAATTGGTTATTACTGTAGGGATAGGGGGCATCTAGCTCTGTGGCCCAGCTGGCCTTGAATTCAAGGCAATTGTTTTGCCTCAGGCACAGAATCCTGGGATTATAGGCATATGCCATAGCATTCAGCTTGATAGATTGTTTTCAATAGCTGAGGAGGCCAAGTTCTTCAAGAGTTAGTGGCCACTGACATAAAATGTATGACCTTCAGACTGTCCTTAGAGCTTGCTTCTGCTGTGACGAGGAATAGAAACTGACTTTTCACCCTTTCACTTATATTAAAGAGCTTCTTGGAGATGGAAGGGACAAACAGAAAGGGATTTCCTTTTTAAGATTTGAAAACAAAACAAACAAACACACAGAAAACTCCAAGCTTGGCCTGGTGTAGTAGTGCTCACTTTTAATCCCTCTCTGACCTTAAAGCCAGCCAGGGCTATATGGTGAGACCCTCAAACAAAACAGTGTAAGTCTAAACCTCCCTTTAAATCTTCCCGGAAAACAGTAAAATCTAGGCCTGGTGTAACAGGTCAACAAAACTAGCTAGTTGGTAGGCTGAGGCAAAGGGATCACAAACTAAACTGACAGTGGTGGCCCACGCCTTTAATCCCAGCAGAGCCAGGATGATGTCTTGAGTTCGAGGCCACACTGGTCTATAGAGCTTGTTCCAGGACATCCAGGGCCACACAGAGAAACTCTATTTACAGGGTGGGAGTAGAGATCACAGAACTAAGGCAAGCCAGCCAATTTAGGGAAATTCTTCTCAAAAAGTTAGGGTTGTAGCTTAGCTGCAAAGCCCTTGTCTAGTTCTGGACTCAGTTCCTAGTACTGCACACAAAGACAGGACACAAGTTTGTAGCTGTGCTCTTAGCACTTGGAAGGCTGAGGCAAGATGACCAGTTGACAGAGAGGGCGGGGGAGGGGAGCATTAGTGTTCAACCTTTGCTCTCTGTGATTGGGTGTCATCACGTAGATACTTTCTTCTTTTATTTCTTTCTTTCTTTTTTTTTAATGTTCTACTAATTTGGGCAAAATGATCACCCTTTGGAGGTCCATGACCTGACTGGGACACCGTAAGCAGTTATAATCCAGTGTAGTCCAGTGAGGGAGTCAATTTGCGAGGAGCACCTCACCAAACTCAAGGACACCAGAGACAGATTCCCATAGGAAAGGGAATGACCTGGATCTCCTGAGAATGACCTGGAACCAAACTGGAGGAGTAGAAAGAAGACTGCACGCACAACTAGCCAAACCGAGAAACAACCCATTGCGGTCCAGGAATCAGAAGCAACGTCTCGTCTTGGCACGTGACCCCCAGGAGGAAGCAGGGGCTGTGCAAACAGAAGAGGAAGGGGAAACCTGTGCCTTGCCTTGTAGGGTGCTTGAACTTTGGACCCTGGGAGATGGGGAACCTCATAGTATTTTGTAGGAATTGTTAATAGTTAATCTCTCAGAACATGTGAATTGAAAATTTTTATGCAAATGACTTTCCATTTTTACACTACTAGCAGTTGGAAGAGACGTATCATAAACTTCAAAGGATTTACAATCTGGCGCTCCTTTAATTGTGTTTATTCCAAACACTTTCCACACCACAATGGATGTTTAAAACGAAGATGTTAGGTAGAGTGAAGCCGTCCATCTTTGGTCCTGATGTTTGTTAAATAGAAAGACTCAAAAACCACGCGATTATTCTTGGAAAATGTGCATGAATGTGTGGTATTTGGAACTTTATTTTAGAATCCAAATGTCATAGACATCTGGACACAGAAATTATGCAAGAGAGACCTTTAGAAATGTGGTGCTAATTATTGACTCATCGCTGCAACCACACAGCCGAGCCTTTGTTGAGGCCCTGCGTGTGCTACCGCCTTAGACTGTGGCTTTTCCAGTGCCATAGCGCGTTCTCATAAAATAGTCTGCATAGCTTCCATCAAGAGCACTTCGTAGTTAATAAGCAAAGCTCATGAGCTTCACAAGCAAATGGATTATACTGGCACTGGTGAGCGTACAACAACACATTGGAAAGCTGGGGAAGGGAAAAGAGAAATAGACCGAGCTAGCTGAAGACTTGGGGAAAGGATGTAGAGTACCCATGGGCAGGTGGTATGGAATGGTTAGAACTGGAAACTACTACAACTTTCACTCTCCAAATACACCATTTCAACTCCTTGGGTTCCAATCTTCTTTTACAACCTATAATGTGAAAATATCATACTTTATTTAAAGTCTCTAATTTAAAAGCATAGGCTATACATTGTGAGTTCATCTAACAATGACGGTTATGTTTCAGAAAAAGTTCAAAGTAAGCTGGGCGTTGATGGTGCATGCCTTTGATCCCAGTACTTGGGAGGCAGAGGCAGGTGGATCTCTATGAGTTCGAGGCCAGCCTGGTCTACAGTGCTAGTTCCAGGATAGGCTCCAAAGCTACAGAGAAATCCTGTCTCAGAAAACCAAAAAAAAAAAAAAAAAAAAAAAAAAGTTTAAAGTCAAGATGTCTATGAACAAGGCAAGAGAAGAGCCCTGTTCTCCTAGAGCTGACGTTCTAAAAGGAAGACACACAAACAACTATTCACTGTGCACTGGCTGGTTTTATGTCAACAAGACACAAGTTATACTCATTTGAGAGGAAGGAGACTGAATTGAGAAAATGCCTACGTAAGATCCGGCTGTATGCAAGCCTATAGGGCATTTTCTTAATTAGTGACTGATGGGGGCATTCCCATCAGCCCACTGTGGGTGGGGTCACCCTTGGGCTGATGATGCTGTGTTCTATCAGAAATCGGACTGAGTAAGCCAGAGAGCAGCACTCCTGGTCCTGCGTCAGCTCCTGCCTCCAGGTTCCTGCCCTGATTGAGTTCTGTGCCTGACTTCCTTCAGTGATGAACCAAGTAAACCCTTTCCTCCCCTACTTGATTTGGTCATGGTATTTCATCACGGCAATAGTAACCCTCACTGAAACGCGTAGTTACAGTGCTAGTAGTAACACACTTTACAAAGGAACCAAGACAAGATCATATCCAGAGAAGGCCTGGGTGGTCTGGGGATGCTGAGACCTGAAGAGAGATATGGGAAATCTTGGAGTCAGTCATGTCTGATAGACAATACAAGTACCGAATCTGGAGGGACACAGAGAACTGGAAAGGCTAGGATGGAGAGATGAGAAGATGAATGGCAAGGGAAAAGGTCAGGTAGGCCACGCAGAAGCCTCATGGTAATGGGATAAAACTTGA
Source organism: Cricetiscus sungorus (assembly GCA_030556225.1). Classification (NCBI taxonomy): domain Eukaryota; kingdom Metazoa; phylum Chordata; class Mammalia; order Rodentia; family Cricetidae; genus Cricetiscus; species Cricetiscus sungorus. Next base: position 857,769 of record JANBXA010000114.1, read on the forward strand.
TTTTTCTATGTCTGAGGGTCAGGGTTTGAAGGGATTTAAGCTGGAGAAGGACACAATTTAGACTTTCCTTTTTGGGTCAGTTGTAGTTCAGGGTTATTTAAACCCATTACAAAGCCAGAGCCAAGGACGACCTGAGCTCCTGGTCTTTTTCTACCTCAGCTTTCCAAGAGCTGAGAGTCCATGCCCATGCTGGGTTTGATTTATTCTGAAGCATCACCCAGATTCTTGCTTTGAGACCTGGCTGAAGGTGGCACTGGAAGTGGAGGCAGCGATAACAGGATCACGACGTCTTTGGTTGATATGCAGGGGTGAGCAAGAGTGGTCTGTCCGTCCAGATCCTTATTGAATCACATAGGAGCAGGCTCAGATGAACCCACAACCCCAGTAATATTGAACTGACTTGAATGAAAAAAAAAAAATGAAAGAAGGCATTATGTAATGCTGACTGGATGATGCCCTTTGCTCTGAAAATGTTTGTGTCGAATTTGATGCTGTGCACATTTGGGGTCATCAGTAAGTTAAGGGGAAATACTATATACAGGAAGACATCTGCATCCTTCCACTTGGGCCCCCCATATGTTTGTACATGTGTGTGTTGCACACCTACCCACACATGTGTGCCCCTATACATACAAACACAGAGATGTGCACATACTGCACACATATACTTATGTGAAAACCAAGAAAGACGGAGACAGAGATAGACAGACACAAAGACAGGAGAGAGAGATCTAGTGTCTTTAGGACATCTTGGTGGCTAGCAAAGATTCCCAGTAAATATTGCTATCTGGTTCTATCTAAGAATATATGAATTTACTGAACAATCATTTTCTACATTAAAATAGATATATTCAGAAGACAGACTCTACCCTTGAAGCAAGTCTTTTAGACCAATTGTGTGCAACTGGAACCATCCTTGAAGACACAAAATACATCTATTTTTATTGCTTGTTCACTAAATATTTAAATGAAACAGAAAAATACTGGTGAATAAAAATTAAAAAAAAATCAAAATATATGCCCAATTTGGAGAAAGCTAAGTAATGAAAGACATTGTCACTTTAGGTTTCTAATGTAACTATATTCTCCAAATTGAGCATATATTAGCATATCATCTTACAGCATTAAATGTAAATACAGTCACCATGCTTAAAAAATGTAATTTATGTGCTGTTTATTTGAAACCCAAGGAGTCTTTCTCTAGAAAGAATATAATCATCCAGGCCAGTCACGAATATCCCTTTAACCTATACATTGTCAAATTTTAGTGAATAATACCATACCTTAAAAACTGGGCTGAGCTTGGGGAATCCTGCTGAACAGAAAGGAAGGATTGTACAAGCCAAAGGGGGCAAGGACATCACAAGGAAACCACAGAAACAACTGATCTGGGCTCTTAGGAGCTCACAGAGTCTGGTCCTGCAACCAGGGAGCCTCATGGGACCCACCTATGCCTTCTACATAAGTGTGGCGGTTGTGTAGTATGGTCTATTTGAAAACCTCCTAACAGCGAGAGCATGGACTGTTCCCAATGCTTTGGCTGGCTCTTCCTCATCCTGGGTTTCCCTGCCCAGCCTTAATACAAGGGGAGGTGCTTTTTCCTACCTCAACTTAATCTGCCATATTTTGTTGACACCCATGAGACCTGCCCCTTTCTGAACAGAAACAGGAGGGGTGGATTGGTCAGGGAGGGCAGAGGAGAGGCGGAGGGAGGGAACAGGAGTGGGGGGGTGGGGAGGAGAAGAGGAAGGGAAAACTGAAGTTGGGATATAAAACAAATGAATAAAATTTATTAATAGAAAAATAAGAAAGAAAAAAATTTACAAGGAAGCTCATGGTTTCCTAATATAAGAAGACCATTATCTTCACACGTTTCTGGAGTACAACTACAACCCTGGAAAATTATTTTGTCCAAAATAACTTTTTAATCCACTTTAACACCCCCACATAATTTCAGGTCCCTACCACCCCCATTTCTACAGTCCCCTTCCTGGAGGAGGTTATCCAACTGTTGAACACCAATTAGCTAATTGGACTCAGTTTTTGTTTGTTTTGTTTCTTGAGACAGAGTCTGACTATGTTTGATGAACTCCCAGAGATGCACCCGCCTCTGAGTCCTGAATACTGGGACTAAAGGTGTGTGTGTGGCAATGCCCAGCTTCGAATCCCCTTTTTACACATTCCCCAAACTGCACTTTGCCCACAGGTCATTATCTTCCCTTCCTTGCCAAAGTTGCTCTGTTTTCTTGGGTGTTATTTAAAAGTTAATAAAGAAATCTGATTAAACAAGACATTAATCATTAAATGGTTGGTAGATAAATGAACTTCAGAAATATGTGCATCCTAGGGAAGATGAATATGAAATAAGAAAAAACGCACAAGAAGGTTCAGGAGATAGCTGACCTGAGTGACTCAGAGGACCCAGTTAAGAAAAAGGAAAATGGTGGCAGCTGCTTTAAGGGAAGGAGAACAGTTGGTAAAATGAGGATAGAGAGGACTACCCCATCACAAGGGTCAGACAGGGAGAGAGGTGGTGGATTCAGGAGATGGGAGGGGGTGCAGAAGCGCATGATAGTCGAAACAAAAAGGATATAAAAACACAACTTTGAAACCTACTCTCTGTTAATGCAACTGAAAAACATGAAGGGAGTTTGGAGGCAGATAGCCCACAAGGCTAAACAATGCTGGTCCTAAGAACAATGGATTACTAAACAAAAACCTCAGACCCAGATGTGGGATACCTCCCTTGGAGTTCTTCCTCCACCCCGGAGCCCCCAAAACAATGCAAGCTCTTACTATTGCTCTTGGTTGCTCACAAGAACCAGTTGATAAAACACTATCGCTGAAGCCTGAATATCCTTTGGATGCAAGATCTAGAGAAATCAAGCTGGAAGTGAGCGGGAAGCTTCCTCCCCTCTGATGAGCTTTCGTGGGGCTGGTTGGTGCTATGTGAGCTGCTGGCAGAGTAAAGGCATTAACATTCTCACTCAGCTTCGAAGGAACCCTGTGAATTGCAATACCAATACCCCCCCCCAAGTTGTGCCCCAGTAGTGGCGTGACTACTAGCTGTGGTGGTGGCAGCAGGGGCGGGGGGGGGGGGGGGAGGGAGTGGGGGTAGCCTGGCACTTCCCTGGTTGGACTTGAGAATCTGCTATACCAGACATCATCCATGTAGTACTGTAGACCAGGTCTTGTATTGTAAAAAGACATTACTTAAAAAAAAAAAAAAAGTTTATTTTATTCAGGTGTTGGTGGTGCACACCTTTAATCCCAGCACTCAGAAGGCAAAGGCAGGCAGATCTCTGAGTTTGAGACCATCCTGGTCTACAGACATAATTCCAAGATAGCCATAGCTTCACAGAGAAACCCTTGTCTCCAAAACCAACCAATCAGTCAATCAACCAACTATCATCACTACAGCAAAACCCTGATCCATCCCTCTGGCTCATAAAAGTTATTCTTGGGATGGGGTGGGGTGGGGTGTCTTTCCAGGGTGGCTTGGGCTTGGTGGATTTTTGTGGTCTGATTCTAGGGCAAGCTCAGGGATTGGTGCCATTTCAAGCCCTGGTCCTGAAATCTAGTCAAGAGCAAGGTGTTTGTCCTTGGCCCTTTTTACCATACACTGAATTCCATAAGAAAGCAGGTTGAGAAAGCCATGAAGACCAAGCCAGTAAGCAGCACTCCTTCCTCCCCGGCCTCTGCATCAGCTCTTGCCTCCAGTTGCCTGCTCTGTTTGAGTTGCTGTCCTGACAGCCTTCAGTGATGGACTACGATGTGGAAGTGTAAGCCAAATAAACCCTTTCTCCTCAACTTGAAAAAAAAAAGTTATTCTTGATATTGAATATGGATAGAAAGAAGTGGTAAGTCCCATGCTGAAAGGAATTAACTCCTTCCTTGTGCCATATAACAATTAGAGAAGTACATTTAAAATGTATCCAAAATTCAGTAGCCAGGAGTAAAAACTTTCTGGTTTGTTTTGAGACAGGTTCTCCCTATTATGTAGCTCTAGCTGACCTAAAAATTACTATGTAAACCAGGCTGGCCTCAAACTCACTGACATCCATCTGTTTCTGCCTCCCAAGTGTTAGAATTAAAGACGTGTGCCACCATGCCCCCATGGATAAAAGACTTTTAAAAACCCAAGCATGTCAGATCGCATCTGTAATCTTAACACTTGAGAGAGCAAGGCAAGAGACTAGTCAATGCGACACTGTAATATGTTTCAGGCCAGCCTGGACTACTGTGAGATCCTGTCTCTAAAGGCCAAACAAGCATAAAGGTTTGGTCCCTAATAACGCCAAAATCACATAGAACTGAAGTTGGATTTTACCTATGCAGTGGACCAGAACCCAGATTTTAACCCCTCTACACATGGATGGAAGATAATACAAATAGTTATGCCCTTCAAGGCTGTGAGTAACTGTGGCCACTCCAGTGAGGATGCTAGTCATCTCATACATAGGACTTTCTTAAAGGAAGTCCATTCTTGATCCACTGGGAGTCCTGGGGCCTGCCCTTCCTTTGTGCCTCTGTAACTACGGGAAACATCTGTGGACATGATACAAACTGAACCTCCTTTTTTTTCTCTCTCTATCTGTAGCAGTAAGTAATTCTACCCATTAAACCTTGTAAAAAGCCACCTCCCATTTCCAGCTCTTGAGAGAAAGCAGAAAAGGAAGTTTCTGGAAGGATCAGTGTTGAGAGGGGACCAGGAAATCAATAAGTAATCTAAGATGGCCTCCATTTTGGAATCCTCCAATCTCAACCTCCATAGTGCTGGTATTGAGTGCCTGCACCACCAACCCATTTTAAAAACAAACGAACAACTAGGAAATTATGATTAGGTGGGCTTCCCCCCCTTCACCTGCCCCCCCTTTCCTTCTGAGACAGTAGGCTCAGGCTAGCCTACAACTCACAATGTAGCTGAAGATGATCTTGAACTCTTGACCCCCCCCTCCATAGCGGTGATAATATAAACATGAACCATAATGCCCAGTTTCAGAAGATATCCTGGATCGTTTTATATCAACTTGACATGAATAAAGTTATTTGAGAGGAGGGAACCTCAACAGAGAAAACGCCTCCAAAAGATCAGGCTATAGACAAGCCTGTAGGGCACTTTCTTAATTAGTGATTGATGGGAGAGGGCCATGCCCACTGTGGATGGTGTCATCCCTGGGCTTGTGGTCCTGGGTTCTATAAGAAAGCAGGTCGAGCAAGCCAGTAAGTGGTACCTCTCCATGGCCTCTGCATCAACTCCTGCCTCCAGGTTCCTGGCCTGGCACAGTTCCTGCTCTGACTTCCTTCAATGACGGATTATGGTGTGGAAACTCTGTTTCCCAACTCCTTTTTGATTACATGGTTGGTCACAGAAATAGTAACCGGAGACAGAAAAAGGTTATCTTTTTGGTTTAGTTTTGTGCTTGGAACTTGCTGCTAGACCTGGATAGTTTTGATTTATGGTAATTCTCTAGCCCCTGACTCCCCAGTCGGTGACTACAGCATGTGCCACCTTTAAGAAGAAAATCAGAAAGGACAAAAGCATGGAGGATGGGTCTCTTTAAGAAAAAAGTGATCCGTGGATGACAGCAAGTGTTTTCTGTTACAGTGAGGATGGGAATGGCTCCGTTGCATTATTCCTGGGCTGGAAGAAACATCTTCCAAACTAGCTGTGTCTCGTGGCTCTGCAGGTACCCTCCTGAGAGAGCCCTCCAAGCTCCAGTGTTACCTCATGTTTGTCAGCTGTGGAGAGCAACAGCATGGGACCTTCAGGAGTGCAAACCTCCCTTGTTATCAGTGCGATGGTGTTTTGCTTTGTACCTCAAGTTTCTACCCTTTGATTTTGGAGGGTAATAGTTGCCTCATAATCTGATCACTCCAAGGGTATCTGTAATGTCATAATTCTTAGACACATCTAGACTAGATATTCTAGGATGTGTCCTCAGCAGAAATACACAGAAGGTGGTCCCTTGGCTTTTGTAGGATTCCTTTACATCACATGGATACAGTTTCTACAATAGATTTGTTGTGGTAGCTGGATTTTTGTTTGTTTGTTTGTTTGTTGAGACAGGGGTTCTCTATATTGTTTTCGAGCCTGTCCTGGCCCTCACTCTGTAGACCAGGTTGGCCTTGAACTCACAGAGATCCTCCTGCCTCTGCCTCCCAAGGGCTGGGATTAAAGGTGTGAGCCACCACCGCCCTGCTGGTAGCTGGATTTTTTGAGACATGGTTTCTCTGTGGTGTTCTGTAGATCAGGGTGTCCTTAAGCTCAGAGATCTGCTTGCCTCTGTCTCTCAAGTGCTAGGATTAAAGACCTGTGACACAGGTCTTAAACTGTGGTTATTTTGTGTCAGACTTTATGTAGCAACTCAGACTGAACAAGATCTATTCTGTGGGGCTTTTCCTGGTGACATGTGAATCAATGTCTATTTATCCCACATAGGGCACCGGTGGTTGGTTAAAGTCACAATACATCTCAGGTCTAGCTCTGTGGGCTGATGAGTTTATGTGGCTTTGTTACAGGAACCTGGAGTTCCTTGAGGCCGGCATCACTGAGGAATTTACCTCAGCATGAATAGGTTCACCTTTCAGGCAGCTCCCCTCTTTTTAGCAATTGTTTACTGCTGATGTTACCCAGAGGAGAGGCTTTGTGATTTTTTGTTTTGTTTTGTTTTTGTTTTTCAAGACAGGGTTTCATACCCTTGGCTGTCCTGGAACTCACAGAGATCCACCTGCTGCTGCCTTCGCGTGCTGGGATTAAAGGTGTGCCCCGCCACTGCCTAGCTGATTTCATAACCTTCTGAGCATCCTGTCTTTTAAAAATAATTCCTCAGCTTACTGTGTTTTATGAGTCTTCCTCTTCCCACTAGGAGCAATTGTTTCAATTCAGAGTAAATTGCTGCACAGCAACCTATAAATAACTAAAATAATTAGGTGGTGGGTTATGAGGTTATGTCTGAGGTACTGCCATGGTAGGTAGAAGTTAGAGAAACTCCTTCCCTTTAGGCTAGGTAGTCTGGGGGGGGGGGAAGGTTGATGTTAAACAGGGTTTTGGAGGAAATACAGTGCATTTCCCTCTTGGCCTAACTAGAGAAAGGGAATTCTAGTAGAAACCACTGGAAAGCAATGCTTAGAAGATGGAAACCAGATAGACGGATTGGTTTATCCAGAAAGTTGCTAGAATATTGATGAATCATGAGAGGAGGTGTGAGGTCAGCCTGCCTAGGACTTCCTTAGGTAGTAGATGAGGACATTTAAAATAGGGAAGCAATATGCAAGGAAGACAAGTCCTTGTGGTTGTCATGACAATGAGGCAAGGGAGAGCAAAAGAAAGGAAGTCCAATTAAAAGTCTGGATCTGAAAGGAAAGCAGTTGTAACAAGAATGGAAAGAATAGGACAGGTTTGAGAATGGTTTGGCAGTTCCGATCGGTCTGGCTTGGTGACAGATTGTGCTGGGAGGGGAGAGAGGGAGGAACTAGCGACTTCCAAATCACTGGCTTTGGAACACGGGGATCTTTTATTAAATCTTCCTTTAAATCATTATACATTATTCATTGTGAGATTAAAGATGAACCCTCGTTGTGAGACATCCTTAGTTTCTGACTGAGGGATTCCCTAGATTAGAAACCAACCTCCCACACTGCCATGCTGCTTTTCCACCGGAAGCTGCTGCAGGATCTGGGGGTATGGGAGTGGGGAGGGGAACACATATATTGAAAACAGCCTTTTGTCCTATAAAAAGAAACAGATACAATTAAATACACTTTGGATACTTAGTACAAGGCCTCCATTTCCAGGGCTTTTTATCACAGAGTGTAGCAGCTCTGTGTGCACAAGCTCTGCTTCAGTTTCATGAAGCAAAGAGGTGAGTTTCCCGTAGAGAGAGCAAGTAAAAGAGAGAGCAAGTAAAAGTTTAGTTACAGCGTAGTCAGAAATTTGTGCTTTAAAACTGAGACAATATTAGCAAGGTGGCATCTTGGTTCTTTCTTCTGGACACAAACAAGGCCAAAGTGTGTTAAGAGATGTCCCAGGGTTAAGCACGATGCCACTTCGTACCCTGAAGCATGGTTCAGGGTTCCACACTTGCGTCGTCTGTGTAGCTTTCCTAGACCCACCACTCTGGCCTTGTCAGGGATCGACATGCTAGCATCAGGTTGTAGGAGAACCTACACTGGCTCCATTACTCACGATTTGGGTCCTGCCCATCAGTTTTACACAAACATTGGGATCTCCTGGGAGCTTTGAAGACAGACCACTGGGTGTGGTTCAATAGAAAAACGCCCACAATAGCTTGTGTAGGGCCTGGGTTTGATCCCCACCCAGGACACGGAAAACAATATATAACAAAATCCTAGGGCTGGAGAGATGGCTTAGTAGTTGACTTGGAAATTTAGTTACCTGCAACACTGAGAACCAGTAACTTCAGGGAAGAACTCAGGTGCTCCCGTGCCCATGTGCACATGCCCCCAAACACAGCCATAGAGGAAAATACCCCATGTCCAGGGTGTTGCCTGTGCAAGACTAAACTGTGCACAATGGGAAATTGTGGCCGATGATGCTGATGATGGGTAAACTGGCCTCGAGGTTCCACTGTCCTAGTAACAGCATCCCCATAACTAGATTGCACTTTAGTCCCACTCAGAGAAACTTGTGCCAAGGTATCTTTTCTGGTATGTCTGGGTTTTCTAGTTAAACCTGAATCAAGTGAAGCCCTGAGCCATTTCATTGAGCTACTCTGGGTTACTTCAGTGAGCTGCAGGACAATTGACATCCCAAGAATCTTATCCTTGACGTGACTCAAACAAAAGAGATACGTTTGTTTCTTCCATGCAAACAGCAAACTTGTTCAAATTAGAAACAAGACTTGGGTTTTCTAAACCTCTGAAATGCATGGGGTTTTTTCTATCTTCCTTCCTTCCTTTCTTCCCTCCTTCATTCCCTCCTTTTTCTTTTTCCTTTTTTTTTTTCTTTCTTTTGCAAGCAAGGATCTTTGTACTGTACCAGGTAGCAAGAAATTTGTTAAACTACTAAAACCATAAATTCCTTGACGAGCCAGCGTTCCAGTGAGAAAGAGTCTCACTAAGAAAGCTTACACCCAGAGATGTTATGCAGAAACCACCCATACCCATATCCTTGACATGAAGGCACCAAGGGAAGGGGCAGGGTGTTTACAGAACCCTGGGAAAAGAAGTGCTATAGAAATGAGTCTGTCTGGAAGATTTAGGGTGCTCCTCCCATAACAAATTAGAACAGAGATGTTAAATCAGGAAGGGAGTGTGGAAGAAATGATCTCCAACTCACCCTCCTGCATTCTATCTCTTTCTGGGCCCAACTAAAAGTCAGGAATTGAGGGAGCTCCCACAGTTAATTCATGAAACCAAGGCAGAGAAGGGCTTGTGGTACAGCCAAGAAGAGAGAGATTAGCCAAGCCCTTTGTCCAGAGGGTTAGCAACACTCTACAAAGAATGCATTTGAGTTAAGGTAGGTAAAAGTATCAGAACACTCTAACCCTTAGCTATAATTAACCTTGTTTTACAGAAAAGGAAATGCTAAGGCTCGTAGACTTTAGAACCAATTGACACCCCCTCCACCCAAGCCAACAGTAACAGATCTCACACATTCAAATCCAGACTTCTAGATGTAAATTTTGTGAAAATGTAACGAGTTTCTTACAGTACCAGACATGCATAGGATAGGGCAAATGCTTCATTTCCTAACTTACTACATTGAGGAGCATTGCTGTTTTTGGTAGCCAAGAGTAATGACACTTCATAAGGAGAGACACACACACATAGAGAAGAGAGAGACAGACAGACAGAGAGAGAGGGGGGGGAGAGAGAGAGAGGGAGAGAGAGGGGAGAGAGAGAGAGAGGGAGAGAGAAAGAGAGGGGAGAGAAAGAGAGAGAGAGAGAGAGAGAGGAAGAGGGGAGAGAGAGGGGGGGAGAGAGAGGAGAGAGAGGAGAGAGAGAGAGAGAGAGAGAGAGAGAGAGAGAGAGAGAGAGAGAGAGAGAGAGAGAGAGAGAGAGAGAGAGAGAGAGAGCTTCAGATCCTTTGGAGCATGAACACCCAACATGAGTTCTGAGAACAAACTCTTGGGCCCTCTGGATGAGCATCTTATAATGTATTTAGAATATGATGCTACCCCTCCCATTCCTTTCATTAGCATTTTCTAGAACAACCCCCCCCAACCCTCCCAATTTCATTCGCTTTTTTAAAAAATTACCCACTGACTTAAGATAGTGCTGCCCATACTCCTGGGTATGGGGCTACTCCAAATAAAGGAAATAGACGCCCCTCTCCCCTTGCAAGCCCTCAACTGTCAATAGCTCCTCAGTTAGGGGTGGGAGCTCACGTGCCCATCCCCCATCCTTGCTGAAGTCTTTGCATTTCAGAGACTTACGGTTTCAGTTCTAGAGCAATTCCAGTCAGCAAAGGAATAAGCAAGAACGACTTTTCCTATGGGCTGGTTGCCACCCTGTCACACTATCTGTCAACTTCTCTCTGCTGATGGGAACAATTCCCAGACAAGGCCACTCCAACCAATGATGGGCTCATTGTAAATATAAGTTCCTCTTGGCAGGCTGAGCTGCAGGGCTGTCATTGAGAATGTCTGTGAAGCAATATCATGAGAGCAATGGCTGTACTTGGCAAGCCAACCATATTGGGGAGGGGCGGGGTCCTTCCTTGTACTTTCTCTGTAATTAGACAACACATGGGAAGCACAGGTCAAACCATAAATGTTGCTTCATTAAAATAAAGGCTGAGCTGTGTGAAGTTGCTAATATTGATGAATAAAAATGGCAGCCTCATGCAATTTGTCTTAATAATCCCAAGATCAACTTAAATACCCAGAAGCAACATTTCTTTTGCAGGATCTTTCAAGGCCTATTCCATCTGCTGAAGTATCTGTCCCTTCTACACATAACAGTCACTTCTGGTATTTTCCTCTTGTTTGGGAGCTTTAGGTAAATCAGAACATTCAAGAAAACAGTAATAGTGAGATTTTGAAGGTGGCCAGTAGGAATTCACATGTGAGGTTGTAAGTATAGTTCTGTGTTAGAACACTTGCCTAGAATGCATGGAACTGTTGACCCCAGAGCTCATCTGTGTAAATCACACAGCTGGTGTTCAGATCTGAGCAAGAAACTATCACCATAATGGTGGCCAGTGTCATTTCCATAATAGCATGCTGTGACAGTCTTTGGGGACTTCACATTCTATTACCTGAATTATTTCATCCAGAGTCCCCCCCCCCCAAAAAAAAAATCCCCAATGCAATCAGCTAGTTGTAAAACCACATTGCAAGCATTTAAAAGATAGCCTCTGGGCGGGCAAAATGGCCCAGTAGGAAGAGTACTTGGCACACCAGTCAGACAACCTGAGTTGGTTCCCTGAACTAATATGACAAAGCCAGATCCAGTGGGATGTATCTGCAGTCTCAACACTCCTACACAAGGAAGGACATGAAGGCACGAGAGTTGTCCAGAAGCTCTTGGGCCAGCTAGCCTTGAGTTTGCAGTATCGGAGAAATGGGACCATGGATGGACAGAGCTGACCTCTGGAAGTTCTTCTCTCATACCACATATATTAAATAAAAGAAGCTAAAATATAACAAACTGGATAGGGTGGTACATGTCTTTAATCCCAGAGGCAGGCAAAACTCTCGTGAGTTTGAAGCTAGACAGGTTTCCATACCAAGTTCCAGGCCAGCCAGTGCTACATAGCGAGACCTTATCTTAAAATAAGGGGGCGGGGGGAGAGTATGACGCCGTTACACAAACACTTTCTCTACGGTTAGCTGAGAAGCTGGCAGGCAGAGGAGGAAGTGACTTTCCATGCATTTATACAAACTACACATTGCAAATGTCACAGCGGTGACTTCTTTTGCAAGCAAGGCTGGGAAGTGATTTCGTACACACAGACATCTGTCTTGTGGTGAATATGAGCAGCTGAGGTGCAATTAGAAGGAAGCTGGGGTATTTATAAACAGGGAGGGTTTTGAGGAGTGAGGTGCCTATTTTATAATTATGGTGTTACATCGAAGTTCTCACTTATTAGCTATGTGCAAACTCTTACAACCCAACAAGTCCGTCAAAACTCTTTCGCATTTTCCCTTTGAAGTCACTGTCTCTGCTATTAAACACAGAGAGCGATTCATGCAGCTGGCAGAAGGCAGAGGAGGGCTGGTCATCGTCACACAGCTGTGCATGGACCACAGGTGGGCTCTGGCCTCAGTAGACTTTCTAAGCAGAATTTTACTTCTTCTTTTTTTAAAAAGCTCATTTGCACTAACCAAATCTACAGAACACATCCTGAAACCTAGACATCTTCTCCTCAGAGCTTCGGGAGTTCTGTGATTTTCTCTTGGTGGTTCATAGCTGAGTCAAAATTGGGGTCCACAGGTGCAGCCTTGTGATGCAGACTTCGGCCCATAGGTCTGTGGCCGGCACCTGTTGTTTCATGTCAACCAAGTACTTGATTAATCAATCAAGTCAGTCAGTCAATCAATCAATCAATCAATCAATCAATCAATTGTTGTCTCTTGGGATTTTGAGACTAGGTCTTATGTAGCCCAAGCTGGCCTTGAACTTACTACATAGTCAAGGATGATCTTGGATTCCTAATCCTTCTTCCCCCACCTCCAAAGTGCTGGGATTACCAGCATAAGCCATGGAACACAGCCTAGAGGTTTCATTTTAAAGATACTCCTAGAATACCCAGGCTGGAAGCCAGGGCCTTGAACATGCTAACACAGCACTCTACCTCAGAACTGAGTAGCTTTGACACTAGGCATTTCCATTTTTATGAGCTGTTAGCATCTCCCAGGCAAGGAAGCCGACCCTACATTTATCATTTCCCCTGACCTCTCATTAGTTTTGCTTCTATCTATGCATTGCCTGACCACCAAGTTACACAAAGCCCTCTCCGTTTCTTTCCATAGCCAAGTCCAACCCTTCCTTCTCATTCTACTACTACAATTGGCCCAAACTCCCAAGACCTCACCCTCCCCTTGTTTGCTGTCATCTCCTATGCCCTTCAAGGGTCCATTCGGAACAGTGCTTTTTAAAGTGAATGTCCTGTCAAAATCCCTGGACCCTGTGACCCAGAACTCCGGGAAAGCTCCACTCTCCTGTCACCTCTACACCCTTTCTCAAGGGCAAGCTCATCTTATTGAGAATTGGAGTAACAGTTCCATGAAGCAAGGAGGGGTCCTGAAAACGGGTTGCCTCTCTTTGGCCATTCGTGTGTGTCTGTGTGTGCATACATACAGAGCCAGAGGTCAGTGCCAGATACTTTCTCACTCTCCACACTATTTATTATTGTTATTGTTTATTACTATTATTTTTATTAAGACAGACTCTCTCGATAAACCTTGAGCTCACCAATTTGGCTAGATTGGCTGGCACTGAGCCCCAGGGACCCTCCTATCTCTGACCCTGCAGGGCTGGGATTACAGGTGTGCTTTGTAAGAAATTTTATTTATTATTTATTTATTTATGTGTGTGTGTGTCTGTCTGTCTGTCTGTGTCTGTTTGGGCATGTTCATACCAATGTGGTTCCCTTCAAGATACAGGCATCAGATCCCTTGGAGCTGGAGTTACAGGTAATTGTATGCTGCCCATGGGGGTGCTGGGAATTGGATTTGAGTCCTCTACAAGAGCAGGACTCACTCTTAAACACTGGACCATTTCTCAGGTCTACAGTTGTGCTGTTGTACATGAGTCATGGGTGTGGGCCTCAGGTCCTCTGCCCAGAGAGCCCTGGGCTGAGTGAGTCTCCCCAGCATTGTTTCTCTACTCCTACCTGCTGTGGATTAGCTGCTATGTATGGAGTGTCTCTGACAAAGAGCTATGTTGCTGTAAGCATAGCATGAGTGCTCTAACTAGATAATACGCATCCAAAAGAGCCCGGGGCTGGCAGCCTGACAGCACAGGGGATGTTTCCTAGGTTCCTGAGGATGTGGGTTTTTAGATACTGATTGTTTATGTCCACACTGCTGAGCTTGTTTAATGGGCACCATCATTTAAGCAGAGAAATCAGAGAACTAAATCTTTTAATAAGTATAGCCAGACATAGTGGTACACAGCGTTAACCCAGCATGTGGGAGGTAGGAGATAGGGAATCAGGAATTCACCACAGTCCTCAGCTCCAAAGACAATGTGAGGCCAGCTTATGCCTTATGAGGCCCTATGTCAAAACAAAACAAATATAAACTAATTTATCCACAGCTGAAGGGCGTCCATGAGGCTCTGTTCCCATGGCATGATCCATACATAACCAAAGAGGAAACTTTCTTCTTGTGTCTCTTCTTAGATCAAACTTCTCCCCTACAGGAAGTAGGTCTTGTTCATCTCTGTCCCCAGCATCTTATGTGGTACCCTGAAGACATGGTTCGAACTTTGACGTTTATCTATGGGTGGGACGTGGATATTCTGTTCCTTTTGGATGGAGTGCTAGGGATTAAACCCAAGGTCTCATGCATGCTGAGCTTTGCTCCATCACTGAGCCACACATCAGTCCCTAAAATCCTTTTGCTTTGTTTGTTTGTTTGTTTGTTTTGAGACAGGGTTTCTCTGTGTAGCCCTGGCTGTCCTGGAACCTACTCCATAGATCAGGCTGGCCTCAAACTCAGAGAGCAGGAGGAAGAGTGAAAGTGAAAGTGAGGCAAGAAAAGAGGAGAATGGGCAGGAGGAGGAAGGGAGAAAAAAAAAAAAAAAAAAAAGGTGGGAGGGGAGAGGAGGGAAGGGAAGTTGTCATACCAGTGGTAGAGCTAAGATAGGATCCTGACCCACCCCAAATTTGTGCCTCTTTCCACACACATCTGCTACAAAGTAATACAAAGTAAGCCTTGGTTAAAAAAAAAAAAAAAAAAAAAAAAAGTAAGGTTTACAAGAGTAGAAAAGTGCAGAACCAGCAGAACCAGGTGGGGCTTCCTCCCCCACTCAGCTGTATCTTGTATTTCAGGTACCCAATCCGATTTTGCATTGTATTTTTATTTTTTTTTTTTAGCTGGAATCGTTCTCCCTGCAGAAATTTCTTCCCAGTGGCCCGGCCACCTCCCACTGCATCTCAAATGTGCAGCTACAGCCCACTCTGAAGTCTTGAGGGCCTTGACTCATTTCTGAAGTTTCTTTTCTATCGCCCATCTCCACATGCTGCTAGGCAGCTGAGACCTTCCTCCTGGTCACAAGGACCGGGTTACCTCTAGCTGATCTCAGTCAGGCCTGGGACCCAGGGAGAGCAGGAGGAATGTCACTGGAGAAGGGACCATTGGGACCTGCCAGTGCCAGCACTGTGGCCTTATTACTTCCCTTCCTTCTGGCCTGATCTCTAAAAGCCCCCTGAAAACTCAAGTTACTGTGAGCCAACAAATTGAAAACACCCACAATCTGATACTTCACAGCTGTAGTTCAGTGATTTTAATATAATGAATTAGGTAAGTGCTGTGTCTTCCTTATATTATCAATTAAAAAAATTGCTGGGGCAGGGAAGATGGTTCAGCAGTTAAGAGCATGCATTCCTCTTTGGAGGACCTGAGTTTGTTCTCAGCACCCACACTGGGCAGCTCTCAACCTTGTATAACTCTGGCTCCAGGGGATCTGATGCCCTCCCTCTTCTGGTCCCCATGAGCACACTAACTCACAGAATGACAGACCACTTCCTTTTCTTTGGGTTGTCCCCTGAGTTTGGCGACTGCGGCTTCTTTAATTCTTAAAGGTGTTAGTTAATCCCACCCAGAGATGAGTCCATGGCAGCCAGCAGCACAAAGTCCTGAGTACTCTGTGTGCAAAATGCTAGACTTGAAAGAAATTTTCCTCTGGTGGTGGCGGTGTGCAAAATGCTAGACTTGAAAGAAATGTTCCTCTGGTGGTGGCGGGGGTGCACATCTTTGGTCCCAGCACTCAGGGGGCCAAGGCAGGCCTGGTCTACAGAGTGAGTCTTAGGGGGAAAAGAAAGAAGGAAGGAGGGAGGGAGGGAGGGAAGGAGGGAGGGAGGAAAGGAAGAAAAGAAGGAAGGAGGGAGGGAAGGAGGGAAGGAAGAAAAGAAGGAAGGAGGGAGGGAAGGAGGGAAGGAAGAAAAGAAGGAAGGAGGGAGGGAGGAAAGGAGGGAGGGAGGGAAGGAAGAAAAGAAGGAAGGAGGGAGGACGGAAGGAAGAAGGGAGGGAGGGAGGGAGGGAAGGAAGGAGGAAGGAGGGAAGGAGAGAGACAGGGAGGGAGGGAGGAAAGAAGGAAGGAGGGGAGGAGGAAGGAGGGAGGGAGGGAAGGAAGGAAGGAAGGAAGGAAGGAAGGAAGGAAGGAAGGACCGACAGGATCTTCTCCTGGGAACTAGCTGGAAGTAGACAAGCCTCGTGAGAAGTGTGTGTTTCCATTGTGTCAGAGAAGACGGCATTACCAGGTTTCACTTTGTTAACCTGGGCAGGGACAGAAGACTGCAGGTTCTGGCTGTCGCCCAGTGGTTATGATTACTGAAGTGATGATGGTGACACCAGAACAGAAGCCATCCTCAAAAGTCCAAGAGGGTGGGAAGGTGAGGCAGCCAAGCCCCCAAGTCCCAATTTCTGCCTTGACTTTGTTCTCCATTTTTCTGTCATTGTATCCAGAGGGGATATGAAATAGCAAGAAATCCTGATTATGTCATTGATACTGATATTATTAGATATTGCCTTGGTTCTTATAAATCTAGGGACTTCGCAAGCTTGGTGGGGAAGTTCCTTTGACATGTCAAAGGTCTAGTTGTTAGAGGTCAACCTCAGCCATTTTATCTTCCTCTGGCTGTTTCTCCCTACCGCTGACTGCCTGGCCTGAGACACTGCACCTTCTTTGTGTACAGCCTCTCTTCACTGTCCCCTACTCCACTCTAGCTCAGCTCCTATCCATTTGCTTTGGAGGTCTTTTTTACTTTCTTTTTCAGTTTTGCTTTCTGTTTTAATTACGTGTGTTATACCTCCCATGAACCACATGAACCACACACAGGAAAACTCATTGGACCAACCCCTGTGGACCACTCTTAAAGGTGCAGTCCTCCCTATCCTCCCTGGCCCAGCATCTTTACAGATTTTAAAGAAAGCTGATATATCGCCCCCTTCCCATGTTCTTACTATGTAACCCTGGCTGTCCCGGAACTCAGTATGTAGATCAGGCAGGCCTTGAACTCACAGATCTCTACCTGCCTCTGCCTCCTGAATGCTGGGATTAAAGGTGTGTGCCACCATGCCTGACTATGAAAATTTTAGTTAATTGTAGAGCTACATACAGCTTTATTTTTTAAATAAAAAAAAAAAAGTGTGTGTGTGTGTGTGTGTGTGTGTGTGTGTGTGTGTGTGTGTGTGTGTGTGTGTGTGCTGAACCTTCCACAGGGTTCTCGGGATTTTCTCTTTTCTTCCCTCTCATTTGTGTGTGTAAGAGAGTCAGTCACTCTTTTCATTGTTGAATAATATTCATTGTTGAGTGATATATGTTGTGCATATATCACAACTTCCTCAACCGTCCCTGTTAGGGACATCTGAATTATTTCCAGGCTGTGAGCTATTGAAACTCTTATGAATATTCAGGTACAGAGTTTTGCATGAATGTAAGTTTTTAGTTCTCTGGGATAAATGCCAAATGAGTGAAAAACAGTTTCTTTGGTAGTTATGTGTTTAGGTCCCCCACCCCCCACCCCTTAAAGAAACTGCCAAACATTTTACAGAGTGACTGGACCATTTTACACATCGATACTGTGCTAGAGATCCTGTTTCTTGAGACTTCCTTCTTGCCAACAGTTGAGACTGTTCTGTCTTCTACTTTAGCCATCTCGACAGCTGAGTGGTGTTGCATATAGGTTTAATTTGCATTTCCCCATCGTCAACAAACATCTTTGTGTGGTTGTCTCTAGACACACTCTACAAGAAAATGTCCTTTGCTCTTAACTGGATCACTGTCCTGTTCCCTTACTGCTGCACTGAGAACCCTTCAGAAGCCCACAGGGCTGTTCTCGTCAGAGGGGATTTCAAAATAGTTGTTTCCAGCCTGTAGTCTGTCTGAGTTTTCATACCCTCCAACAAAGGCATAAAACACTCTTTTATTTTCATTGTGAAGACGTTTATTCTGTTAATTTTCCCTTTTAGGGATTTGGCTTCTAAATCCAAAGACTTTGTACCATTAACACACACACACACACACACACACACACACACACTGGGATGCATACTTGCTCACATGCTTGAACGAACGCATGCATCTTTAATCTCCATAGGTCCACTGCAGTGCTGTAACTGCCCAGGCAAATTACTTATACCTGTAATTGCAGACACTCAAGAGACAGAAACATAAGGAGCATTTGGGCCAAAAGGTTTCAGACCGGCCTGAGCAACATACTGAGACCCTGTCTTAAATTGTAAAATAAATAACATTAAAATAAGCCAGACATGGTGGTACACACCTTTAATCCCGGCAGAGGAAGAGGCAGAGGCAGATGTTTCTCTGTGAGTTCAAGGCCAGCCTGGTCTACAGAGTGAGTTCCAGCACAGTGAGCTCTACATGATAGAAAGAACTTGTCTCAAAAAAAAAAAAAAAAAAAGAAGAAGAAGAAGAAGAACACGGAAATAAGCTGGGTTGTGTTTATCCCTACAGTAAGCTTTTAGTTGGCTCCCACAGTTCTTTCGTTTTTTCCTTCTCCTTCCCTCCCTCCTTCCTTCCTTCCTTCCTTCCTTCCTTCCTTCCTTCCTTCCTCCCTGCCTCCATCCATCCATCCATCCATCCATCCATCCATCCATCCATCCATCTATCCATCCATCCATCCCTCCCTGTCTGTCTGTCTTGTAGTTCTGCTCGTCCTAGAACTCACTGTGTAGAGCAGGCTAGCCTCAAATTTAAATCAATCCACCTACTTCCACTTCCCAAGTTCTGGGATTAATGGTGAGGGCCACTAAGCAGGGGAACCTCTTTTGTTTTTGAGGCAGGTTTTTGTTAGGTAGCTCAGGCTGGCCTCAAACTTGTGATCCTCCTGCCTCAACCTTCCAAATTCTAGGAGTATGATGTGCACCAGCACCCCAGGCTTTTTCTTACATTTTGAATCCCATCTAGACTTCTTATACAAGGTGGCTGGCTGGCCTCTTCTCTGATTCAGTTCCCTCCTCCCCAAATTCCCTGCATTGTATTTGTAGCAGCAATTACAGAGGCATTGGTTTTGTTTTTTAATTCTCTTGTCTTTTTCCATATCATGCAGACCCTCTCTGCTCCAAGTGAAATCTCAGGTCATCCCAGGCACACAAATTCCTTTTCTCCTTTGTTCCTTCTCTCCCCTCCCCCGATTGGTTATTATTCTTGTGCTGGCTTTGAACCCATGATCTTCCCTCCTGTTTCATTGTCTTTAAAATTGTTCTCAAGATTGATCTGTCTTGTTGTATTTTATGTATGTGTGTGCTCTGTCTGCATGTATGTCTATGTACCACATGTATGCAGGACCTATGGAGGTCAGAAGAGAGTGCTGAATTACCCCAAACTGGAGTACAATTGTTAGCTACCACGTGGGTGCTGAGAATTGAACCCAGGCCCACTGGAAGAGAAGCCAGTGTCCTTAACTGTCAAGCCATCTCTCCAGACCCTCTATTGTCATTTTCTTTGGGGAGGGGGTGAAGGGGCGGGTTCTTTTGAGACAGAGTTTCTCTGTAGCTTTGGAGCCTGTCCTAGAACTTGCTCAGTAGATCAGACTGATCTCGAACACACAGAGATGAACCTGCTTCTGCATCCCAAGTGCTGGGACGAAAGGCATGGGCCACCAATGCCCAGCTTTTTCTTTAATATTTATTTTTTCATTTTACAATCCAACCAAAGTTCTGCCTCCCACCCATCCTCCCGACCTGCCTCCCCTCCTCCCCAGCCCACCCACTCCTCCCAGCAGGTAAGGGCTCCCATGGGGAGCTGACACAGTCTCATACATTAAGCTGGGGCAGGACCAAGCCTTTCCTCTCTGTGTTAAGACTGAGCATGGCATCCCACCATAGCAAATCTAGCTATGCACCAGGGATAGATTCTAGTCCTGCTGTGCTGGGGGCCCCTGATAACCCAAGCTTCCCAACTGTTTCCCGAATACAGAGGGCCTATTGGGTCTTACGGAGGTGCCACAGCTGTTGTCATCGTCTAAGTCCACACCCAGCCTTTGCGGATTTTCTTCAGATATTTGCATGGGTTCACTGTCTTCTCCGTGTGTGACATCCAGCCCCTCTTTGGACTGTAAACCCTGTGACAACAAGGACTTGGTCTCCCCTCCTGCACCGTGCAGGTTTATTTCAGGGGCAGCAGACAGGAGGTCTGAAGTAAATGTTGTTGAGGAAACTAATTAAGGAGGACATCTTGAGGAAACTGTAAAAACTTCACTGTCTAGTGTTTCCTGCAGAATTTCAAGAAAGTGAAATCTGTATTTGAGGCCACAGCTGTTCTGAACAGAATTCTTTTTAAATGAGCGTTTGCCATTCAGGCTGTCTTTGATTTGTCTGTTTTGCCTCAAGAATTTAAAGTGGAAAGGGGGATCTCATAAAAACCGTGCAGATAGAAAGCGGATTCTAGGCAGCGAAGCTGCGTTTATCTGATGTTGGCAGAGAGCTCTTAGAGTACCGCCATCACACTCCATCCTGAGGCTGAGTCTGGGTCTGGCTGGGCATCAGTGTTGGAGCATTAAACCTGCCATGCGAGAGGATCAAGGTGCTCTCTCCACACAGAGAGAAAACAAACCCAAATACTAGTCCTCTACAGTTCAGTGAGGGTGCAAGGGGGTGAGGAAACGTGGGCAGATAGACAATTGAATCCACGCTTTAAGAAGAACCCAAGACCATCAATACCCAGCACCCAGGGTAATTTTTGTTGCTTTGATAAAAATACCATGAGCAAAAGTGATTTCTGGTCTAACAGTTCTAGAAGGAAAGCCCATAACGGTGGGGGAAGCATGGCAGCAGGTGGCCAGCAGATATCACGTCCTCAGCTACACATAGGAAGTGGAGGCAGACCAGAAAGTCTCAAAGCCCACCCCCAGTGACACACTTCCTCCAGCAAGGCCCCATGTTCTAAAACTTCCATAACCTCCCCAAACAAGGCCACTAGCTGAGACCAAGTGTTCAAGCACATGGGGAACAGCTCTAATTCCAACAGCCACCCACAGAGTGTTCTTGGGTAACAGAGGAGACAGGGACTCAGAGAAGGCTCTTCAAGGGACATGATGGTCATGCTGAGTGTTTGTGGCCAGGAGTGGAGGGGAGAGGATTGGCAGCAACTGCCGACAGCTAGATAGAGTAATAATTCCAAGGTATACCTACAAAAGGATACCGGTAGTAGAAAGTAACGAACCTGGCCAGTGAGATGTCTCGAGAGTGGGGGAGGGGGAGGGGAGGGGGAGGGGTTAGTTTGGGGTTCTATTGTTGTGCCATGGCCAAAAAAGCAGCTTTAGGAGGAAAGGGTTTACGTATCCAGAAGGATGTTAGGACAGGAACCCAAACAGGACAGGAACCTGGAGACAGGAGCAGAAGCCGTTGAGGAGTGCTGCTTACTGGCTTGCTCAGCCTTTTTTCTTATAGAACCCAGGACCACCAGCCCAAGTGTGGCACCTCCCATAATGGTCTAAGCCCGTGGTTCTCATTCTTCCTAACACTGTAACTCTTTAATACAGTTCCAAAATTAGTTTTGTTGCTACTTCATGACTCTAGTTTTGCTACTGTTATGAGTCGTAATGTAAATGTCTGCATTTTATGATGGTCTTAGGTGACCCCTGTGAAAAGGTCATTTGACTTCCTAAGGGGTCACAACCCACACACACGGGTTGAGAACCACTGGGCTAAGCCCTCCCCCATCAATCACTAATTAAGAAACTGCCCCATAGGCTTGCCTACAGCTGGATCTTTAAGAGGCATTTTCTCAAAGGCAGCCCCTCGTCCTGGTTGACAGACACTAGCTTGTATAAGTTGACATAAAAACTAACCAGGGTAGGCGCACTCTCTGCCAAACTGATGATCAGACACACGGTGAGAGGAGAGAACAAGGTCCCCACAAGTTGTCATGTGTCCTCATAGCTGTACTCACACACCCACGTGAGCATTATACACTCAGACACACAATAGTAATAGACAGGAAGCAAGCAGGGAGGAAGAAAACACCTAACTGGATAGTTCAAATTAGCCAGTGCAGCGGACTTTGAGTTTTCTCAGGACGAAGAAGCAACAAATGTCTAAGCTGGTGGGTGTGTCACTCACTCTCTCATCTCACTTTTGTGTCTTCCTGAGACACACTGGAATGTCACCCTGCACTTACAGAAGTGTGCAATTCGTAGCAATAATAAGCCGGGCACGGTGGTATATACACCTTTAATCCCAGCAGTGGGCATGCAAAGATGGGCAGATCTCTCTAAGTTACAAGCTAGCCTGATCTACACAGGGGATTCCAAGCCAGCCAGCGCTCTATAGTGAGATGCTATCTCAAAAGGTTATGTATAACAAATTTAGAATGTTGTATATATATATATATATATATTATAAATTTAAAATGATATATATGTAACAAATCAAAAAGAGGAAGAAGTTAGTCAGGCAGAGACATGGCAGAGAGAAGGATGGGCTGTCATGAAACACAGCTGATCTGTGGTGTTGGCTCTGGGTTATACAGGCCTGTGTGTCAAGCCAGGAATGAAGATTTTAAAAGGTCAGGGAGCAGCTAGACCAGATCTGTATCTGTGTGTGCGCGTACATGTGAGCACATGTGTGTGCGTGTGAGTATATTTGCGCACACTTCCACACTCTTGCTTAGGGGCCAGAGGAAAACATCGGATACTGTGCTCTACCTCTCTACGTTATTACTTAAGACCTGGAACTCACCATTTTTCTAGCCACACTGGCTGCCCAGTGACACCAGTGGTCTTCTTGTCTCCATCCCCAGAAGCTACAAACCCCACTGAGTCGTCCCAGCAGCACAAGACATGGGGAACTTGGTAACCTGGAGCCTCCCTCACTGGCCCTCACAGGAGCTGTGGGACTCACCAGAGGGCATGGGACGTGGGTGAGCTGATGCTCAGGTTTCACAGAAAGACGGAGCTCCCCACGGACTCTCTGAAGCCTGGAAACCCTGTGGCAAGCCTATGGCTCACTAGGAGCTGGCAGCTGCTGCAAGGCAGTGGGCACAGAGCCGAGAGGAAGGAGGCTGTTCTTTTTGGCAAAGAGTATGCTCTATCTCTCAGAGCCTAAGAGGCAGGCATGCAAACAGCAGCTGGACTTAAAAAATAACAACTGATTCCACATTTATTAATTTATTTGGATGGCGGGGGTGGGGGTGGGAGGAGGGTGTGCACACATGCCACCATGTGCTTGTGGAAGTCAGAAGACACCTTTCAGGGGTTGATTAGCCTTCCCCTGTTTGAGTTCCAGGAACGGCACTCAGCCTTAGTGTTGGTGGCAGGCGCCTTAACTTGTTAGCTCTAGCAACTGTGCCTTTGAATAGTTCTATGTCTCTAGGGAAAACTGAACAAACCCTGAATCAAAAGTGACCCCCGTTAGTTGGGGCGGTTGGTTGTACTTAGATATGTTAGGGTCAGATTAAAATAAAGAATTCAAAATACAGACTCCAAGTCACCACAGCAAAACAAACATGTAAGCATGGCCAACCCAGGTACAGATAAGAATGACGTAAACAGAAGCCGTACGAGTGAGTGTCCATCCCCACACGAGTCAGCCATGTCTGTGGAGGGGGCCTGAGGAAGCCTAGGATGGACCTTACGCTGTGTCAATAGCATTCCCGTGTTCTAGAGTAGGCAGGTGACAGTTTTATAAAACTCTGTACTGATAAATACAGCGGGGTCTGTGTATAAATAGTGCATGTGGCTGTCATTTACTAAATGTTTTACAAATATAAATAACTTTTCAGATGACCTAACTGCACCCAGCAAGGTGTTACATCGTGCTGGCCCCTCACATTGGCACGTTAAAGCTGTGGCTTGAAGTTGGACCAGCACGTGACAGCCCAGTGAAGACTTTGGTCTGTCTGGGGTTCTTGAGGGTGAACTACTGCAAACTGGATCCCTGGGCTGCAAAGATTGCCCCACTGGCTGCATGCTTGGCATGGGAACACCAGAACTGGGGGTTTCCTGCCCGGAGCCCAGCATCTTGAGTTGGTTCCCTTGCTAGCAGGAGCCCCTGAGCTGCAGTTTTGAGTCCAGCATGGGCAATATTATAACATTACTTATAAAAGGAAAGACGCATGAAGCTCCCCAAAAATATACACTTGTTTTTGTTTTGGTTTCGGTTTTCCAAAAAATGAGGTCTTTCTTTGTAGCAGCCCCGGGATGACTGACACAGCCATTTTCTCTGACATT
The DNA here is from genome assembly GCA_030556225.1 of Cricetiscus sungorus. Classification (NCBI taxonomy): domain Eukaryota; kingdom Metazoa; phylum Chordata; class Mammalia; order Rodentia; family Cricetidae; genus Cricetiscus; species Cricetiscus sungorus. The sequence continues at coordinate 882,097 of JANBXA010000114.1, forward strand.
ACCACATTTCTTTATATTCCAATGTGGGTAGTGCCCTGCGATATTCAAGGCCTGAGCTGAAGGCTGGGCATGGGTTTCGATGCTAGAGCTCTTTACCTAGCACACATAGGAACGGGTTTTAATCTAGCTGTCCTGGAACTCGCTCTGTAGACCAGGCTGGCCTCAAACTCACAGAGATCCACCTGCCTTGGGTTAAAGGCATGTGCCACCACTTCTTGGCTTAGAAATTTCTTTACAGAGGCAACCAGAAAGGGACAATATCTAAATAAATATCTTAGAGCCAGGTGTGGAGGCTCACACTTGTAATCCCAACACTTAGGAAACTGAGGCAGGAGGATTGCCATAAATCTAAAGCAAGAATGGACTCATGAGTGTTGTGATCCTGTCTCCAAAAAATAAAATAAAATGAAATAAAAAATAAATGAATAAATATCCTGTACCTCGCACTGTTGCCTCGATAAGTATATTTTATGACCTTATAAAACAACAGCAGAGTTGAGCAAGGGACTGCTACTGGGCTTTTATGCTCTTGTCGATTAGCAGAGCCCTCATCTAATATCGTATTAGGATAACGCAGAATATTGCACACACTGCGGCGGCCTTTGCTTCTCTTTACCTTACTAATCCCAGAGCAAACAAAAACCTCATGACCAGCAGCACCATTTCCATGGCTCAGCAAACTTCCCGAAAGAAGGGATATTGATAAGAGTAGCAATTAACCATTTTACTGCACATTGTAAATTAACAAAAACAAATTAGCAATTAAAACCCAGAATTAGGGGCCCATGAGATGGCTTGCGGTGGGTAGGAGCACTTGCCAGGAAAGCCTGCGTTCAGTCATTGTAACTCAGGGAAGGGTGGCAAGAGAGAGTCAGCTCCTAAAAGCTGTCCTCTGACTTCCACACACTAAACACACACACACAACACACACACACACACACACACACACACACACACACACACACACACACACACGCACGCAAAGCTGTGGCAGACCTACGATCCCAGCACCCAGGAGGATCTGAAACAGAAGTAGGTGTTGAGAGATTGACATCATTTTATTTATTATTAGCATCAGCATTAGCATTTTCACCCTAATTTTCCTAGAAATCTGGATGTGAGGCGTTGTGGGGTTGTCAGTTTACACTGCTCTATATTAAGCAATCTTTGCTTTATTTAAAACAGGGCCTTGCAGGGAGGGCCCTGGCTGGCCTCAAACTCACCACGTAGCTGAAGTTGCTCTTGAATCCCTGCTCTGCCTGTCTCTACGTCTCAAGTGCCAGGATCCAGGTGTGTAGCACTACACCTGGCTTAAGTTAAACAATCTCATATGCCCTCCTATACATTTATAAAGAAACCTATTTTATGGCTCAAACTTTTGGTATTTTCAGGTTTGTTCTCAAGGCAAAGCTAGCCCCAGAACTCTATTTTAAAGTGACAGTTTTCTGGGAATGGAACAACTTATAAAATTCCTAATAATTAGCCACAATAGCACTTACCTATAATGCCAAGGTTTTGGAGACAGACAGGAAAGTGGGTGGAGAGATGTTTACCTTTCCCCATTCCTTCGGCCTTTCCCTATTTGAAAAGGTGTACTGAGGATGCTCTAAAATGTACATGCTACAAAGTTGTCAATCAGAAGCAACACCGTACTTGGATTCTGCTTGATTCTAATGGATATAAAATAATCTGGAAAAATGGCATCAAATAACTGACAATTTCTTAAATATTCTTGTATTCCTGAACATTGATTTGGGTTAAAAGTGAATCCTCATATATCATCCCTAGAAATGAGAAGTTATGAAAAAAAAAATAGAAAATTCTATCCTACAAAATGCTTTTATTTATTTATTTTTGAGACAGGGTTCCATATAGCCCAGACTGGCCTCAAACTCTCTATATAGCCAAGCTTACCTTAAATTTCTGATCTTGCCTCTACCTCCAAATGTTAAGATTACAACTCTGTGCCTCCACACCCAACTCCAAAATAATTTATAAATTAATTTCGAGAGCCAGACATGGTGGCCGCACCTTTAATCCGAACACAACTCAGGAAGCAGAGGCTGGCAACTCTCTGTGAGTTTGAGACTGGCCTGGTCTACAGAGTGAATTCAAGGTCAGCTAGAGACACATAGCAAGACTCAGTCTCAAAAACAAACAAACAAATATAAAAATAAGCAAAAAAGAACCACTACCAACAACAAAACTCAACTAATTTTGAAAAGAGACCATTTAATAAGCAGAAATGAAATGTTCTCTCTACTACGTCACTGAAGTGTGTTCTGCATTGACCAGCAGTACATTGGGATTGTAGATGTTTTGCAAGAGTTTTTTTGTTTTGTTTTGGTTTTTCGAGACAGGGTTTCTCTGTGTAGCCCTGGCTGTCCTAGAACTAGCTCTGTAGACGGAGTCGGCCTCAAACTCAGAGATCTTCCTGACTCAGACTCCCAAATGCTGGGATTAAAGGCACGCACCATCACCACCGTCCAGCTTTTGCAAGGTGTTTTGTTGATATTCTGGGGATTATTCATGTGTTTTTCACTCATTGTGCCATGCTAATGTTTACATATCACTAAGTACTTTGCTGTTTCACCTGTCTCTAACTCAATTTCCTCTTTATTCTATGCACGAAAACTCTCTGTCCCATCCACCCTCTTCCTACCCCCAAGAACTGCATGGTTTGTATACAGAGAGAGCTGAAGGTATTAGTTGATCAACCACAAATAAGTAACAACAACAAAAGACATTTTTATGCCTTTCCAAGGTAGGGACAATATCAGAGGTATAGCATTGTGTGAAGTTTCATCCTCACTTACCCAGGCCAAGAAAAAGGGTTCACCATATGCAAGTGGGAAGAGTAAGAGAGCCTTGCTGGTCAGAATTATCTTCAGACTGCTCTATAAGCAGTTCCAGCACTTCAGACGAGGGCCATGAAGAGTAACTTATATAACATATCAGTCTCACAGAAGACTGAATAGATGTTAATTAATATATTTGCATAATAACCATAGTCTGAGGAAAACACAAAAGAGAATTTAGAAGTTACCAGAAGCAGGTGGATCTCTGGGAGTTCAAGGCCAACCTGGTCTACAGAGCGAGTTCCAAGACAGGAGAGAAACCCTGTCTCAGAAAACCAAATAATAATAATAATAATAATAATAATAATAATAATAATAATAATAATAAATGAATTACCAAGGATCTGTGGAGGAGGATGTAGGGTTAAAGCCTACACCTTCACTGGGTTTCTTCAATAATGGAGCGATCTTTCTCTGATCCGGGAAAGTGTGTATAATTACATCCGACCCCACAGAGTTGCTGTGGTCTGGTTAGGCTTGGGGTATAAGGACAAGAGAAGGTAGCCTCCCCTTTCTCAGTTCTCCTGTAGCTCTCTGCCTACTCTTTTTGGACAGAGCTTGGCTGCTAATTTAATATCATTCTTATGCTTCAAGAATAAGAAACTTAACTCTGCTTGTATTTCCGGTGGAATGTCACAGTGAGTGGCAGATGAAATGCATCTGTCACCTGTAGGTCTGAGTCAAAGGAGGTCTGAAGGATGAATGAGCCAGAGTCTGCCGGTACCAGCTCAGTAAAAAGAGCTGATTCAATGAGAGCAACTCATTCATTCACTTCCCATTTGTTAGCTACTACAAGCCTATGCAGTCATGCAACCATGAATACAAAAGTCTTTGCCAAGAAAGACATATTAGACAAATTATTGAAGAAATGTGGGTAGCACAATCCATTTTAAGAGATGTTTGTTGAGACTCTGCTGGCGCCAGGCTCTTTGCTAGAGCTGTGGATACAGCAGGGAAGAGGAAAGATACCTATTTCCTGACTTCATTAAAGTCCCTCAAAAAGACAGGTAAATGGGCTATCAAGATGCCTCAGTGGATGACAACAGCTTGCCACACAACCCTCAGGACTCACATGGCAGGACTGCCTAATGCTGTCCTCTCAGCACAGAAGACGGGAACATCATGGCATAGAGCACCTCCACCCTGCTCCATGCACCATGCACACACGCGTGCCCCCCCCCATAAATACATTTAAAAATATTAAAAGGATTGATATTTCCCAGGCAGTCATAAATGAGGTTACAACAGGAAAATTATAGAGACTTATGTATGCATCTTTAACAAAGTATCTCAAGGTACAGTGCATATCTCAGACTGTTTATGAGGTAAAGGCAGGTTAACTGGGGCTAAAGTCACCCTTGCCTAAACAATGAATTTAAAGATGGTTCTCCTGCTCCCTCAAAAAAAAAAAATATGTAGGGGGGTGGGGTGGGGGTGGCCAAGGCCTTTAATCCCAGCTCTTGGGATGCAGAGGCAGGTGGATCTCTGTGAGTTTGAGGCCTGCCTGGTCGACTGAGTGAGTTCCAAAACAGGCTCCAAAAGTTACAGAGAAACCCTGTCTGGGGGAAAAAAAAATACCAGGGGCTGCAGGGAGAATACCAGTAAATTGGTAGTGTTTTCTGCTCAAGGGCCTAGATTCAGTCCTTAGCACCGGTATAAAAAGTCGGACATGGTGGCACTCCAGGGCTGGAGGTGGAGACAAGTCAGCCACAGACCACAGTGAGCAAAGCCCAACATCCCGGTAAGTGTGCCATTGAGGGGCTTTCAGAAAGGAAGTCACCCTAGGCTGAGAAATTAAGGATGAGGAGTGATTGGCCAGCTGGAGGAAACGACAGGGGTAGAGGAGGCTGCAGACAGCGTTGGCAGAGGGGTCAGGAGCAACGAGGGATTACATCCAGGGGAGTAGGGTGTCTGGTGTGGCCCGACAGAGTGTGAAGGGAGCACACATGAGTGCCGTGAGACGGTTAAAGGCTCTGACCTCGCCCACGAGGGGGCCAGGAAGGAGAGTAAGGCATGAACGGGACAAATTCACCCAGAGAACAAAGCAGGTTTGGAGTAACAAAGTAGGGCGGGCACCCTTGGGGATAAGATAGAGACAGAGGTGAGCATCACTGTGTGTTTCAGATTGACAAAGGAGGATGGACTCATGATCATGGCCGTCGTGCAGGTAGGATGGAGGTGTGGAGAGGAGGAAAACTATCTGCGGTGGAGTGGGGCTCAGGAAGAGTGGGGTCAGATGGGCACACCCAGACCTCGGCCGAGTGGGCAGGCCAGCAGGCCCCAGCTAGCGCAAGGCTAGTGTGCTCTAACAATGAAGAGAGGGATGAAAAGACATGTCATCGACTCTGGAGAATAGATAGAGGCTGCTGTCGAGGACGTGGTGATGGAAGGTGTCTATGTGACATCCAGGAGGGACAGTGGTGTGCCACAGAGGCAAGGAGACCAGGGTAGGTCCCAGATGGGAGCTGAGTGAGCATGAACAGCAACAGTGAGAACTGTGAGGCAAGGTTGAGCAGGGATGAGCAAAGTCCTCTTTCACACACATAACCTGACTTTCACACTTTTCTACAGTGGGTCGATAGTCACGCCATGCAAAACTTTGAAGGCCTGCTCCCCCAAGACCTGGAACAGTAAAAAGCTGCCTGCTGTCAGGAAAACAAAAGCAACAACTGTAGGACTGTGAGTCTGTAAGGAAGCAGAAATAAAGGAAAGGACCTTAGGACACGTTCAATGGTTTCCATGTTTTTCTTTTTCTGGGAAAATGGTGGAGGACAGCTGCTGATCCCAAGATGGTTGGTGCGTGAGGAGAGCTGGGAAGTATGAAGCGGCCCACCCAGTGGGCTTTAAAAAGTTTTAGACTGAAGTGAAATGTCAACACTTTTTAAAAGTGTGCTGTAAGTAGTCAATGGGGCAAAATGTTTGAGATCTGCGCCACACATGATTTTTCTGGACAACATCACGATTCGCAAATTAAGATAACATGTTTCAAACATGCAGCATAAATGCATGTACTTTTCATTCTTGGTGCTAGGGATGAAATCCAGGGCCTCTGCACATGGTAGGCAAGTGTTCTACCACTGAGGTAATCTGCAGCCTGAGCCTTTTCTGAGGGGTCTTTTTCAAGACAGGGTTTCTCTGAGTAGCCCCAGCTGCCCTGGAACTCATTCTGTAGCCCAGGCTGACCTTGAACTCCTCTGCCTCCCAAATTCTAGGATTAAAGGCTTGGACCACAATCACCAGGCAGTCTATGCCTTTTTTAAAAACCTCAGGCAAAGCATTATTTACAGACTTCCCTATAATATATGTCACCAGGGAGGACAGACACAGTGCTGTTGTTTGAAGGTGACACTGATGATACAAACTCAAGTGTCCATGCTATTGATGTGAAGTTTGCAGCTTTAAAAGAACAGAACCCTCCAGAGGACTATCATAAGCTTGTGAAAGCAAGTGTATTTTTCTTTCTTTCTTTCTTTTTTGGTTTTTCGAGACAGGATTTCTCTGTATTGATTTGGAGCCTGTCTTGGAACTCACTCTGCAGACCAGGCTGGCTTCGAACCCACAGAGATCCACCTGCCTCTGCCTCCCGACTGCTGGGATCAAAGCTGTGTGCCACCAATGCCCGGCAAGCAGGTGTATTTTCAAAATTCAATTTTAAGGGCTTGGGAAATGGCTTATTGACTAAAGTGCTGGCTGAACAAGTGTGGGGATCTGCGTTCAGGCCTTGGACCCCCATAAAAACCCACAGAGTGTGTTCATCTGTCTTCCTATGATGACAAGATGGGAGGCAGGAGCAGCAGAATCTCTGATACCATCCTGGCAGGGTCTAACAAGAAAGAGACTCTACCTGCAACAACGTGTAAGAGCTGACACCCAAGGTTACCCTCTGACCTTATACATTCACCATGCCGTATGCATGACCAGCACGCATACACAGGAACACACATACACATGCATACCTCCCCTCTCTCCCTAACACACACACACACACACACACACACACACACACACACACACACACACGAGCGCACGCACGCACGCGCGCACGCACACGTGTGTGCAACTTCATTAAATTTTAGGCCCAATGACGAGAAAATAAAAATGGCCTGGAATCTTGGCTGGTGAGGACTTGAATCAAATCTGCTTTGGGGCTGTCACAGCCAGCAGATGACTCCTCTGAAAGTGAATTGCCTCCCTGGGAGAGACTGGAGAACCCAGCGAGCACGTGCCGCCTGTTCCCTTCGAGGGAAGTCGGGTCAACGGTGTAAGGATTCATTGGATTTTCAAGTATTTTCTCCTGACCCAGGAATGTGCTTTTCATTTCAGCAGCTCTCTCCAAGCAGCCGAATAAACGACAGCTCCCAAGCAATCACGTTAACTGTAAATCAAAATGTTATGTTTCCTCTGTTCAGCCATGACTCGAGTTTGTTTTCTTTCTATCACCAATGAAGCCGGGTCTGCCGCCAGAGTGATGATTAAAGGCATTCTACCAACAATATTTACTCCACTCTCAGCAAACGCTTGTCATCTCCAACTGAAGATGAACAGCCCTCACTTAACCCGATGCTCCTGTTGCCGCCATGAGAAGTAGAGGCACCTGGAACACATTTCCCTACTCTCCTCCTAAGCATAGCTTGTTACTTAGAGCCTGGCACTCCTGGTAGTCTCTCCATTACAAGACATCCCAGAACTATTTACTTCAAAACAACAGTGACTTTTATTCTTTTGAGAGGTAAAAATCTTTCTTTCCCCCCTGTGTATGATTAATTGTATAATTTCTAAAGTGTTCTGTTTTCCAAAACTATTTCCCTGTTCCCAGAATCCCTCAACCTTAAAACCCACTTCTAAGTGTCAGGCTCTTAGGCCACATCGTCATCTCCCTAAGGACCAAAGGGACCTTGCAGATGATGTAGTGACTGTCCAGTGATCGTCAATGCTACGCTGCACATGAGCTGTCTCCTCAGGTGCCTGAGCACGTCTTTCCTCTGGGAAACTGCTGTCTCAACCTTCCCACTGCCACAACCCTTTAATACAGTTCTTCATGTTGTGGTGACCCCCACAACCCACCCATAAAATCATTTTCATTGTTGCCTCACAACTGCGATTTTGCTACTGTTATGAATCATATTGTGAGTATCTGATATTTCCCAAGGTCATAGACAAACACCTTCTGCCCCCCCCCCCCCCGCAAGGGTCTCCTGACCCACGAGTTGAGAAACGCCCCTTTTACGAAGTCAATTAATCAAGCCTTGGCGTCGCCGAAAATCTCAGCCTAAAAAATACACAGACTCTTTCCATCTGGCCCTCTAGCAACACTGGTGGACAGAGCAGAGGCAGGATGAATAAATAAGGATGCACAAATGGACAGTGAGTCTTGGGTGTCAGTGAAGTTCCTACCCTGGTCTCCAGTGGTCACCTTCTTCAGCCAGGTACTGATGAAGGAATTCACCTTTGGGAAGGAGGTCCATTGTCTTAGTAAGTTTGCACTAGCAGAGAGAAGTGCTAACGTGCTTGCAGATCTCATTAGCAAATCAGACAAACACCCAGTTATGGTCTACTTGCTCAGCATAGGGTTTCTCTTCCTTTCCCTTTTCTTCCTCTCTGTCTTTTTCTTCCCTCAATCATCCTCGTTTGAAAGGCAGAGTGTCAGCGTGGGAGGCTCTCGCTCTGCTTTTAACTGGGTGACTTCTGCTGATGAAGAGGTTACTTGAGTTTGTGCAGCTTCTTGATCTATTATTATGCTCGTCGTCGTCTGTAGTCTTGCTTCTAGTCAGGATGGAAAGCAACTGTAGTTTGCCGTCCTTTAATGCCCAGAGATGACAGGAAGCTGGGTCTTATTTGTTTTCCCCTTTGAAGTGATACAGCTGAGGGAGCAGACGTAAGAGTTTCATTTTAACCAGAAATTTTGCTCAACTTCATAGCAACAGCTTTGTGGAGAAGCCTCGGGCTCCTACAGAATTACCAAACAAATGTGGAAAAGTAAATGAGAAATTCTAGAAAGTTCTGAAGTATGCTCGCCAGTGACCCCCCCCCCCCGAGAGGCATGCGGGGGTCCACGGTGTCCCAGTTGAGAGTCTCTGCAGCTGTAAATGAAGCAGCCAATGCTCATAAAAGAAGGCACCCTCACTGAGCTCTGTCAAGAGGCCGTCGATGACATCACGTCCACTGAAGAGCATGAACTCAGTGCCTAGTGGGACAGTGACACAGTGAGTGCACAAGAAGATGCCACGAAATGGGAAGCACAGGCCACAGGTCACCCACGCCTGTTTTTATGTCTGGCCTTCACTATTTTGTTTTCATCTTTTCGGGGTTTTAATGTGACAATATTCCCCACTGTTCTTTGAGACTCCAGGTTCTAACTACAGCTACATGTCTAAAGTGAGCAGTGCCTCTGAATCAGTGATGCAAAGAGTGTGTTGTTTTGAAAAGACAAGTAAGATTATACACTTAGCCAAATTACCTAAAGAACACAAAAGAAGGCCAACATTAAAATTAGAGATGAAAAGGGATCCATTACAACACACACCAATGAAACTTAAAGTATAGGCAGGCCTTAACTTTGAAAACATAGATTACACTAAATTGGAAAATCTAATGGATTAATTTCTAGACGTATCTGACTACAAAAATTAAACCAAGCCTTTAATCCCTGCACTCAAGAGGCAGAGGCAGGAGGATCTCTGTGAGTTCCAGGCCTGGTCTACAGAGCCAGTTTTAGGGCAGGCTCCAAAGCCACAGAGAAATCCTGTCTCAAAAAACAAAAACGGATTGACAACAAGCAGCGGGAACAAAAACTCCCACATATGAAGAGCTCCGGCCCACATGTGTTCACTGGTGTGAACTTTTAACAAGCCTTCAAAGAAGAATCAACACCAGTGCTTTTCAACCCATTCCATACGACAGAAAAGGGAAACAGAGGGGAGGTAATCTTTCCTTTACATGCAGCATCTCAGGTACCTTCCCAAAGCACATGTCTGTGGCATACCCTACTTCTTCCAGAGGCTCCTATTGGGTTGAGGGCCAAGGTTCCTTCACAGACAAGCACCAGAGGCCCCACCCACTTTCCCCAACCTTAACTACGTTGTTTTTATTTAATTTCACATATTTAAACATATGAATTCTTATATAAAATGAAACATATACACTTCGAGTAAATCTTGATAAATTTAAAAAAAAAAAAAAGGATACAGTTGTGTAACCAAAATTCCCGAGGATGTAGACCATTATGCTATCCCAAAGTTCCTTCTGTCTGCTCCTGGTGCTTGCTTTCTGCGCATGCTCTGGTTTCCATCACCTGGGAGCAGCTTTGCTGAGTCTTAATTATCAGTGGACTCACGGACATGTACTTTTTTGTGCCTGGCTTCTATGTTCTAGAAAATCCTGAAGGCTTGGTGCTACAGGCCTTTAATCTCACAGAGTCAGGCAGATCTCTGTGAGTTTGAGGCCAGCCAGGTCTATATGGTGAGTTCCAGGACAGCCAGGGCTGCATAGTGAGATCCTGTCTCAAAAACAAAACAAAACAAAAAAGAATCACACTATATCATATAAATATGTCACAATTTGTTTAAGGATTTGAGTTGTCCATATTTGAGCTATTATGAACATTTTCTCTCACATATTTAGTCAACATTTGTTTTGTTGTACTTCCTTTAGTAATTACCAGAAAGTGTTTATACCAGTAGATACCACAAGCAGCATCTTACAGGTTGTTTGTTGTTGTTTGAGATAGGGTTTCTCTGTGTAGCCCTGGCTGTCCTGGAACTCGATCTGTAGACCAGGCTGGCCTTGAACTCACAGAGTTCTGCCTGCCTCTGCCTCTCGAGTGTTGGGACTAAAGGTATTCATCACCACCACTGCCCGGCGATCATCTGATTCTCTTGCATCTACCTTCCATGTGCAAGGATTACAGGCCCGTGTCCCATGTCACAACAACTACTTTATTTTCTCCTTGAAAGTTTATAGTTTTAGTTTTTACATTTAGGTCTAGAACCCATCTTTTTTTTTTTTTTAATGTGAGAAGTTTATTGGGGGAAGGGAAGGGATGGAGGGAAGGGAGGGAGGAGAAAAAAGAGACACAGAGAGAAACAGAGAGAGACAGAGACAGACAGAGAGAGAGAGAGAGAGAGAGAGAGAGAGAGAGAGAGAGAGAGAGGAAAAGACCTGCCTGTCTTTTCAGAGGAACAGCAGGAAGAGAGCTAGGACCCATCTTAAATTAATTTTAGTGCATAGTGTGACAAAGAAAACGTGGTCCAACTTCTCCACATGTCTAACCAGTTACTATAGCACCACTTGCTGAGAAGATTTTTTTTTTCTCATTCAATTGACTTGGCACATTTACACAAATCAATTGATACCAGGTGAGGTGACATTAACCTATAATCACGACACCCTGGGGTCAGAGGCAGGAGGAGTAAGGCAAGGGCACCCTGGTCTACATAGCAATTTTCAGGCCAGCCAGGGCTACGTAACAAGACTGTGTCAAAGAAGGAGGAGGAGAAGAAGAAGAAGAAGAAGAAGAAGAAGAAGAAGAAGAAGAAGAAGAAGAAGAAGAAGAAGAAGAAGAAGAAGAAGAAGAAGAGGAGGAGGAGGAGGAGGAGGAGGAAGAGGAAGAGGAAGAGGAAGAGGAAGAGGAAGAAGAAGAAGAAGAAGAAGAAGAAGAAGAAGAAGAAGAAGAAGAAGAAGAAGAAGAAGAAGAAGAAGAAGATACATTAACCACAATATGTGGGCAGATAATGGGCTGTATTCTGCCCTATTGATCTGCCCATCACACCAAACTATTCACACTAAACGAATATAGCCTATGCGAAGCCTTGAAATATAATTGAATTCTCTAATATTGTGCTTGATTTTCAGGATGGCTTTGGCCATTTTAGATAAGTTTCATTTACATTTTGCAAGCAGTTTATCAGTTTCTACAATAAAGCCTGATGAAGTTGTGACTGGGATGTTTTTGTGTATGTGTTTTCTGTACACGTGTGTGAATATGTGTATTCTGTACATATGTGTAGAGTATGTGTGTTCTGTACACAATTCAGGGGGCACTGACATTTTAAAAACATTATTTCATTCAAAACCAACCTTTTTAGATCTTCAAAATTTCTCAGCAATTGTTAGTGGGTTTAAACATAAAGATCTTTCCCACTATTTGTCAATTTTTTTCTTAAACATTTGGTATGCAGTTAGTAAATAGCAGGCGTGCACGCACACATACACCCCTCAGGTTTCTTGTTAGTTGGTTTTTTGTTTGTTTGTTTGTTTGTTTGTTTTTTTAAGACAGGAACTCAGGTAGCTCAGGTTGGCCTCAAACTTGCTATACAGCTGAGGCTAGCTTCATGATCCTCTTGCTTCCGAGTGCCAGGATTACAGGCATGCACACTCTGCTGAAAAGGGGGGCAGGGAACAGACAGCGCCTGTCTGAGGAGCTTTAGGGAGCTCATAAAGCTGGATGGGCTTGCATCACATTTCATTTCTTAAGATCTGATAAGAGCTGCGGTTCCTGGCTGTAAGGGCAGGCTCGGCTCAGGAGGACCGGAAAGCCAGAACTGTATGCTGGGAGGCACGGAAGCGAGGGCATGGCAAGCCCCGCACACACCGCAGTTGGTGTGAATAAGGTAGTGGTGAATCGGACTTCTGTCCCACGCTGTTCCAGGAAGGAGATAACAGCAGTTGGAAATAGCAGGTGGCACTGGGGGAGAGGAAACAGGCTGGCCATTCCTGGGGTTCAGAGAAGAAAGGGAAGGGCTTTCGGGAGCTGGCAGGAGACCCGGAATGTCCTCAGGGTCTTGTTTTGGCAAGAAGCCCTGGCTTCCCACAGCTGCTCACCTAACCAACAGCTTTCTGGAAGTTTGGAGTTCAGACCCAAGATGATTTATACAGTTGCTTGAGAGAGGTGAGTAACGAAAGAAAAAAGGACCCATAAAAGGAGCAGTTCGTGCAAACTTCTGGTTTCCCTCCCTTGCCTGGCGGTGCCCAGCCAAGACCTCCCTCCAAATTTGGCTCCAAGCCCTTTGCTCTGTGAACCAGCGCGCACTGGCAGACCACATCGCTCATTGTGCTCAGCCACACTGCTTATCAAGCTTGGCCTTTTCTTCCTTAGTAAGGGCTCGGGACTCTTCACTATGAATGAAAACAAGCATCTTTGTCAATGGTCTCCTGGCTACTGGATCACAGCAATAAGGGAAACCAGCTTCACAAGCTTCCATTGAACCTCGAGGAGAACACGCAACTGGTAATTCCACACCAAATGTCTGGCTTTTAGCCAGGACTAACAACTGTTCTACCCCTCCTTTTTTTTTTTTTTTTTTTCAAGCCACATTCTGGTAACCACAGAAAACCAAAATAGATTTTCTGATTTCAGAGTTCAGAACATTTTCTAAACGAAGGTGAAATCACAGTGCAAACTAATCACAGGTTTAGGATGAGGACCATAGTTAGGTTGAAAACTTCAGGGAGAGGAAATTGGTTAGCTGCCAATAGAACATTCTTTCAAAATCAAAAGTGCTAAGCTAAACTACAACATTGCTTTACAGATTGCTGATAGTCATTATGGTTTGATTTGAACTGCCAGGGTCAGCAAGCCCAAATAGAAGATACAGGTTAAGTTTGAACTGCAAATCAACAATAAATAACCTTCTAATGTAAGTATGTCCCAAATTTGGCATGTCCTGGGTATTACATTTGGATACACTTACATTAAAAATGACTTGTTATTTATTTAAAATTAAAAATTAACTAAGGTGTTGTATATTTTATCTGGAAACCTTAGGTACAGTTCCACCATGATGCTCAGAAATATGAGTTATTGGATGCTGGATTGAAAGATTGCTGTTTGTCCCTTATTAAAAATCAGCATATTTGCCCAGGACTTAGGAGGCAGAGGCAGGCAGATCTCTGTGAGTTTGAGGTCAACAGAGCTAGTTCCAGGGCAAGTTCCAAAACAATACAGAGAAACCCTGTCTCGAAAAACAAAACAAAAACCAACCAACCAACCAACCAAACAAACAAACAAACAAAAAGAACCTATTTTTACTTCTAATTTGTGTGTTTGTGTGAGTGTGTACATATGCTCTGCCTATGTGCAGGAGCCTACAGAGATCAGACATGACATATGCTCCCAGGGACTAGAGTTATAGAAGGTTGGTTATAGCCATCATGTAGGTGTGGGGAACTGAACCCAGGTCCTCTGTAAGAACCGTAAGCACTCTTAACTACTGAGCCATCTCCCCAGCCCCTCTATTTTCACTTTTTCTTTTGAGACATGGTTTCACTAAGTTGCTGAGACTGTCTTTGAGCTCACCCTAGAGCCCCTGCCTTTAAATTTAGGATCTTCCTGTCCTGGCCTTGGGAATAATAGTTGGGTGGATAGGCATGTGCCACTGTGGCCAGCTAAAATTTAGGGCTTCTAATTGTTCTTTTAAAACACCTATGACGGGAAGAATTAATAAACAGCAGGTACCAGGCATTTTTCTAGGCCCTTCAGTTCCTATACTTAATAACGATTTCCTGTTCAATGTCAGCTTAAAAGCTGCAGGTGATATACACACATCATCATCCTACGAGGCCTTTGAAATATGTGATGTGGTGCTCTTTCTTTTATTATTGTTGTTCTAATTTTTTTAGAGACCTGATCTCACTATGTACAGCTTTGGCTAGTCCAGAACTCAGGATGCGGACCATATTGGCCTCAAATTCACAGAGACCCACCTGCTTTTTCGTCCGAGTGCGGAGACAAAGGGTGTGTACCAGAGCTCCGTGCTCCTGTTTGTCTTCCTGTTGCTACCAAGGCCGACTTGGGGGAGAAAGGATTTACTTCATCATACAGTCTATCGTCCATCCATCATAAATCTGAAGAACGGGCCATGGAGGAATGACACTTACAGATGACACCTGGCTCCTGCAACGTTAACAGAACACTACAGAGTACTCATGGACACTCCGTTTAAGTCAAGAAAATTTACTGACCTCACGGGGGACTGCATTGCAGTCCAGTGCTCGCTCAGCATGCACAGGGCTGTGGGTTTGACTACGGAACCACTGCATATGTAAGTTTCTATTAGAAAACAAATGACTCAGCAGTTAAGAGTGTGGGCTGCTCTTTTGGAGAACCAGGTTCGGTTCCTAACATCCAGGTCAGGCAACTCAAAACCACCTGTCCCTCCAGCCTTGTCTGGCACCAGCACTCTTGTGCGCGAGCGTACACACACACACACACACACACACACACACACACACACACACCAATTAAAAATAAAATAAAAATCATACCTGTTAAACCACAGCGCTAAGGGAGTATAATATTTATTCATTTAGCTTTAAGAAAAAAAAAAAAAAAAAGAACCATCCCGAGCATAAAGACCCTTATTCAAAACAGAACGTCTTAATTAAATCTTGAAAGGCAGAATAAATGGACCTTAGTGAATTTGCTAATTATACTTACTTGTGTATATAATTGCTTACTCAACAAACACTTTCAATTAATGAATTTATTTTAACTTACCAAAAAGTTACATATAGTTATGTACACAATATGATGTTTCCAAATTTGCAAACATTGTAGAATGGTTAAATAGCATGTAACACCCTAAGTGCTTATCATAGTTCTCTCTATAAGGACACTATGAACCTCCTGTGGGTTTCTTCTCAACAAATACATTGAAGGGAGAGGCTGAGGCCACCACAGTCCCTGAGCTTACGCCAACTGAGTGCCACCGGGGCAGACAGAGTGGTAGGACCCTGCTTGCTTCCAACAGTGTGAACCCTTCAAAGAAGAACTCTGCACAAGATTCAGATGAGCCCTTGGGGCCTGCCTCAACTCCAGCCAGTTACAGTATGGAACAAGGAAGCAGAAGTCCACAGGAGCTTGAGTCAACTTAATTTAGAAGCACCGCCCAAATGACCAACACCAGACTTCGGTGCAGGTAAGCATTCTGCCAGTTGGAGTGGTAGTAGTTTACTGGTGCATGAACATAGATCCAAGTCTGTTTTCCAAACAGCTTATCTCTAAGCTGGCAGAATGCCCCAGAGAGATGGGTGTCCTGGGATTGGCCTTTTCTAACAAGGAACTTTGTGGGCATTCATTCTAGTGATGACTATATCGGTATATCACTGCATGCTGGCAGCAAAGATAACCTCAGTGTATAGACTTTTTTTATTCCCTCCCACCATCCTTCCTTCTGGTATTACCGGGAGTTGAACTCAGTGCCTTGCACAAACTGAGCAAGTACTCTGCCACTGAACGACACCTATTAATTTTATTTTTGGAGGAGTCACACTAAATTTCCCAAGAAGTTCTCCAAGATTTGATCCCCTGTCCCCAGATTCATCCTTTGGCTTTCCAGATCCCCTCCCCTCCCTCTCCTCTCCTCTCCTCTTTTCTTCTCTCTCTCTCTCTCTCTCTCTCTCTCTCTCTCTCTCTCTCTCTCTCTCGTCACATTTATTTATTAAAGTGTTTGTCCATTTAATATTTGTTAAAGGGCCCAGTACTTAGAAGGCAGAGACAGGTGGATCTCTGAGTTCGAGGCCAGCCTGGTCTACAGAGTGAGTGCCAGGACAGCCAGGACTATACAGAGAAACCACATCTTGAAAAAACAAAACAAACAAAACCAGACATCTGTTAGCTGGTCATGTGCTGAGTGGCAGAGGTCACATTGTGTGTCTCAGTACTTATGAGATAAAATGCAAGTCTGGGATGAAAAGTTTGTTTACACACACATACTTGCTTTGAGATAATTCAGTGTTATTCAGCTCTGTCCTGAGTCAAGACTTGCCACTGGGAAGGTCTGCCCTGTACTCACTTCAAGAGTTCCAGGAGGGTTCCCTCAGTCAGCCCCTAATTCTTCCTTCTCTGCTGAACCTTGTAAAGTCTGACTTGGATGCTGTTTCCCTGGGAGTCTTGGCTATAACAGGGCCTGATTGCACTGGCTGTGGGAGGAAACGTAGGCATTCAGGGCAATGTTGAGTTCTTTGGATATATGTTCAGGAGTGTCATAGCTAGATCATACAGTAACTCCATTTTTAGCTTTTTTTAGACCCCTCCACACTGATTGCCAAGTGGCTGAACAAATTCACATCCCACCAGCAAAGATTAAGCATTTCTCTTTTCCCATATCCTTACCTGCATCTGTTGACATTTGGTGTTTTCGTGATACTTATTTTGACTGGGGTGAGAAGGCTCTCAAAGTAGTTTTAATTTGCATTTTCCTGCTGGCCAATGATGTTATACACTTCTTAAAATGCTTTAAAGCCATTTGTATTTCTTATTTTAAGAACTCTCTGTTCAGGTCCATGGCCCATCTATTTCTATTGGGTTGTTTGGTGTTTTTTTTTTTTTTCTCTCTCTTTTTTTAATGTTTATTTTCTTGATTTTTCCCCCTTTGTATATTCTAAATGCTAATTACATATCAGATTTATAGCTGTCCTTTCTTTAGGGCATTGCTTCATCTGACTGACAGTTTCCTTTGCTTATACAAAAGCTTTTCTTAAATTTCATGAGATTCCATTTGTTATTTCCTTATTTTCTGTGCAATGGAGTCCTGCTCACAATGTCCTTACCTAAACCTGTAACTTGAATTGCACTCCCTATTTTCTCCTCTGGCAGTTTCAGAGTTTCAGATCATATGTTGGGGTCACAGGTTTCAGATCATAAGGTAATCCATGTGGAATTGGTTTTTGTATAGGGTGACTGATGAGGGTTTAGTTTCATTCTTCGACATAAAAATACCTAGTTTCCCCAGCACCATTTGTTAAGGAACCTATCTTTTCCTCAAAGTGGTGTTTTGACATCCTCATCAAAATTCATACGGCTGTAGTTGTGAGGTCTTGTAATGCGGTGTCCTATCGCACTGATCAGAGTTTGGTTTTGTGCCAGTAGCAGGCTGATTTCATTACTACGGCTCCGTAGCATAACTTGAAACCAGGGCTAGTGAGAAACCAGGGCTGGTGAGAAACCAGGGCTGGTGAGATACCACGAGCATTCTTCATCCCCAGGGGTTTTCTAGTTATTACAGTCTCATCTCTTGTTCTTACACAGCAAGTTTTAAGGTTTAAAATATCTTTTTTGAGAATGTCTTTAGAGTTTGGATTGTGCTATATTGGATCTGTATGATACTTTCAGTACATAGCCGTTCTCACTGTTGATTCTTCAACTAGGTCAGAAAGGGAGTCTTTCATCTTCTGATGTCTTTTCGACTCCTCTTGTTGGTGCTTTGAAGTACTGTGCTCCTCCGTGGTGTCGGTCAGGATGGTCTGTCTGACTTCATCCTTTCGAGAGCATCACTGTTTGTCATAATTCTTTTGAGAATGTTTTCTGTGCCCTCTCCATCTCGCAGCCCTCTGATGCCTTCTCTCATCTCATCCTTGAGTGTGTTTTTGTTCTGGGCCTCCAGTTTGTGCTCAAGCTTAGATACTGTCCTCTCCTCTCCCTCTTGTTCATTCTGCTGCTGAGGTTGCCCACACACTTACTATATTGTGCTAGTACAGTGTTTCAGATTGGTCTTTCTTCAGAAGTTCTCTTTATTGAGCATCACCCACCACTTCCTTTATTTCATCCAGCTGTTCCTGTCTTTGAACATATTTGTTATTTTGAATTCCATCACAGGGATTTCATCTAGCCCACTCTCACTAGATGATATATATGGCTGTAGCATTAATGATTTTTAAGGAACTGTGTTGTCTTGCTTTCTCATGTTTCTTATGTTACCTCATGGATATTTGAACATTAGTGATATATGCTTTCAGTTGATGTGCTTGTAACATTAGCGTGGGATTTGTAAGTGGAAGTCAAGAGTTTACGAAAGGATTTCTGAGAACAGGAGCTACAGGTATAAGTTAGATATCACTGTTTATGTGGGATGTTACCTGGGACAGCAAGCAGATTGGATGGTAGCAACACTATGCAATTGTCATAATAGCTAATTAAGAACATTGCTGCCTTAGTTTTCAAAAAACTGTTGAAGAGTAAACAACCAAGGAAACTATGTTACATACTCAGACTTTAGCAATTAGATTAGAGTCAGCAAGCAGGTGAGAATAAAGGGATTAAGCAATACACTGATTTTTAAAAGATCATTTGGGTAGGGATTAAGTATTGGATCAATATTGAAAGATAAGGCAGGCAAGTATTAAACATTAGATCAATTTTGAAGCATCAAGGTCAGTAAAGTAAAAGAGGAAAATGTGGATACTGTTAGGGTCTACAGATTTATCAGAGTGTAGAAGGTTATAACTAAGAAGTAAAAGGAGGAGGGGATAGGAAAAAGAGAGAGAGAGAAAAGTTTTAGATAAACAGGGGGAGTATATGAGATGTAACTGAAGAGAGTAATAAAGAAAACCCTGTGGTAAACTGGATAGAGAAACATATACGACAGTCCCCAAACCAGATGAGCAACAGACAGACAAAAACAAAATGACCACAGGACTCACACGTAGAAGGTGTGATGGGTGAATGATGGGAAAAAAGACGTTTAGAGACTGAGGGATGAATGGCTGGCGTGGCTGCCCTGTGTTGAAAGGTGAAGTTCTCAGATCCCTCTGGCTCTCGTAGGTCCCACGTGACAGAGGGGAGACTGGGAGCCGCAGGGCCCTGAAGCCGTAGTGGTCATGGGATCTTTGGGACGCTAGGGGCCAGAGGCTGCTTCTCAAGTGTTCTGTGGTCCTGGGTTTTCTCAGTTTTTCTGGTCTGATCAGAACTTTCTGCATACTTAGGTGAATTTTGGGGATGGTAGCACTATCCAGAGGCAAACAGGAAGTGAGGAAACATGATTCACTCTCCAGAGCAGCCCAGACCCGGAGCCCTGTAATTTCTGGACAGATTTTGTATCTTCAGAGATAGGCACACAGGGAGCTTGGTGTGTAAAATATGAACGAAACTCACGATGCATGCTTTCTAATGGCATGAATTTGGTATGTTATTGTGGTCTACATCCATAACCCAGCTACATGGAAATGAAGATTTTTTTTTTTTTTTTTTTTTTTTTTGGTGGCTATAAATGCACCAAGGGCTACCTCCTAATTGTAATTGCTCAATAAACTACATGGTACCCGAAACTCAATGTTGTCCTCCTGAAAGCAGCTGGTATTCATCCTAAGACCACAGGATGTATCTGTGTGTATCTGAAGTATCAAGTTTAGAATAAAGTAATGCAAGGAGTGAAAATAAAATTATTGGTACAATTCTTTGTTTCCTCTAAGTTAAAAGGGATAAGTCAGGTCTGGTGACATCCACTTACAAATTCAGGAAGGTTGAAGCAGGAGGATTCCAAGTTTGACCTGCCTGGACTACAGGAAGATTTCGAGTCCAGCCCAGGCAAATTAGAAAGAGCCTATCTCAAAATACAAATAAGAATGTAGCTCTATTGTGAGTCCATGAGTACACACACTCGTTGTGTGTGTGTGTGTGTGTGTGTGTGTGTGTGTGTGTGTGTGTGTCCCTGATAATTGCGTTGAAGTTATTTGATGGCATCAGTTTTCAGATCCTGGAATGTCTTGATTATTTTTCTCTAGACACCGTCTTAAAGACAAGAATTTAAGTTTGGGAATCTGTGGGTTACCTTTTAATCACAGATCTGTTCATTTTTATCAGCTGTGGTGTTCAGAAGACTTATGCCTCCATGAGGCACCCAGGTCTCTTCCAGTAGACTATGAGCTGGGAGAAATTCGACGGTGCATGGAGCACACATACCCAAAGTATATTTAGAGGACAAAAGCAAGCAATCGTGGAGTCAGAAAAATCCAAGGATTTTGTGTAGGGCGGGAGTTGTTTTGCTTTGAGAATAAAGACTGTAAATTCTAAGTCCGGAGCCACTACCCTTCTCTTTGTTTGCTTTCCAGGCTGGCCTCAAACTCTGTGTCCCTAAGTACAATGCTGAATTCAGATCATCCCACCTCTACCTGCCAAGTGCTGTTAGGATTAGAGGCTTGTTAAACCATACTCAGTTAATATGATGCTGGGGACCCAAACCCAGGGCTTCGTGTATAATAGGCAATCATCCCAACAGCTGAGTTCCTTCCCCAGGTCCTACCAATCTTGACAACCAACGTAAGGCTTGTTAAAAAGGTAATCCCCAAGCATCCTACTACAGAATGCGTTTTTAAAATTGTGTATGCAGAGACTCAGTTCAAGGTTTTACACAGCAATTTAGTCAACTGTACTCTTTGCTGTCCCTTTTTGATTTAGTGCATCGCATATACCACAAGCCAAGGCACCACGTGCCTGTAATGTTCAAACATCACAAATAGAGAGCCCCGGGGGTTTGGGAGCTTGGGGGGAGAACGTTCTGGAACATCTGGCTTGTTGTCTGTGCGGATGATGAGCTCTGCCCTCATGTACAAGAAACTGTCTTCATAGCCGACTACCTGTTCCCAATTACAATTTACCATTCGCTGTGTCCTATGTGTCAAAGTGAACCTTAAACAGAAGGTTTGCGCATGGCAGTCTTTCCAAAGGGAAGAAGGAATCTGGGATTTGAAACGAGACTGCCCCTTTCCCTCTGTCCCAGAACCTCCACCGCCTGAGGAAGGCGAAAGAGCGAATGACTGCAGTCCAAAGGCATCTACAGGCGCAGTACTCTGCGCACCCAGGCAATCTTGCGCCCCGCCCTCCCACCCCCTTTTCACCAATGCCTCGTGGCGCAGCCTCCAGGAATGCAGGTGTTTTCAGTACTGAAAACATGAGCTGGACTCCAAGTGTTTTAGGGAACAGATAAGGCAACCTTCATGCTTGATTAGACGCTTGGTTCCAGGTTCCACAGCTAAGGGACAAGAGTTATGCTTTAAAACCACACGTAGTTCCAGGTTGTCTTGTTTTGGTTTACTAGACAGGGTTTCTCTGTGTAGTCCTGGAACTCACTTTGTAGACCAGGCTGGCCTCGAACTCAGGTCTGCCTGCCTCTGCCTTCCGAGTGCTGCAATTAAAGGTGTACGCCACCACAGCCCGGGTATACCTTTTGTTTTAAGCTTTTGCTTACTTTCATAATTGCTTCTTTCTTTCTTCCTTTCTTTTTTTTTTTTTTTTTTTTTTTTTGTAGTTTTAGGAATTAAGCCTGACTGTTTATTTGCAAGGATTTTTCTTATAATAAAATTTATAACATTTTTTATGTGTATTTTTTTTTAAAGGAATCAGGACTGGGTAGTGATGATGCAAGCAAAAATCAGATATCCTTTATGGAGTGCTAATAATAGCACAAAGACAAAGGGCTGCCTAAATGGGCCAGGTGTGGTGGTGGCACACACCTGTAATCTCAGCTCTAACGCAGAGGCAAGACCTTGAGTTAGAAGTCAGTTTGAGCTATATAGTGGGACAATGTCTCAAAGCACACAGAATAAGCAGGTTGGTGGTGGTGCACGCCTTTAATCCCAGCACTCGGGAGGCAGAGACAGGTGGATCTCTGTGAGTTCCAGGCCAGTGAGGTCTACGAACTATGTTCCAGGACAGCCAGGGCTACCACAATGAAACCCATTTTCTAAAACCACAACCAAACAAAACACATAAGGAATAAATTCCAATATAATTATAGAAGCTGAATAGGCATTAGTGTGCACCAGCTAAAGACGTTGGAAAATGGCTATGGCCTTCCTATCCGTGAAGACTCAGAGCCATGATAAGCCTATCTGTACTGGTTTACTTTAAATGAGTTAGTTTTAATGCCATTGGTGAACAGAAAGGGTGGCAAATGTTTTACTAGCATATTAGGTCTATAAACTGTAGTCTTTCCTTCTTCTGATTATTGTCCCAACTTGTGTTATATGAAAAGCAGAGAAAGAAAGATATAATTTCTCTTAAAATACTGGTGAGAGCAACTGTGGTAGAACTTGAGTATTAGTCTTCTTAGTTATCATATATCATATATATCATATATTAGCATCCTGTTCCTGTTCGATAAGCTGAATGTTTACTGATGTTTTTCTACACTCTTAGCCCCCTAGATAAAGTGAGAAGAGAAAGTTATAGGTTTTAGTCTGTACAGTCTGTAACCGAGCTGAGGAAAATCGGTTAACAAGAACAATGTCCTGTGATTGACGGGAGATGGATGACGGGTGTGGTAGCCCAAGAAAATGCAGCCATCTGTGAACTAAAATTACGTAATGGAAAGGTGTGACTAGGCTCAGGCACAGAAGCAGGCAATAGATAGAAACATGGAAGGCATTCCAGACAAGACCAAAGTAGAGAAGAGGGTGAGGACATTGGCCGTGGGGGTGTTCTCCTGACTGGACTGAGAGATTGTGAGGTGGGTATAGAGGAGGAAGTGGACGAATGTTCGCTGGGTTGTAGGGACTCCTGAGACCCAGGGAGACAGGGCTGGAACTGACTTACCCAGTTAAAGGTACTGTCAGTGTTGAAACAGCAGAAAGAAATATTAAAAGCAGTTGAGACAGAAATGGTAAACTTGAACCCAGTAATTCAAAAGCCAAGGAGAGCTTGAGGCCTGCCTAAGTAACTGTGTTTTGATTTGTTTTGTTTTTCAAGACAGGGTTTCTCTGTGTAGCCCTGGCTGTCCCAGAACAAGCTCTGTAGATCAGGCTGGCCTTAAACTCACAGAGATCCAACTGCCTCTGCCTCCCGAGTGCTGGAATTAAAGGCATGTGCCACCACCGCCAAGCAAAAAATGCTTCTTAATAATAATAATAATAATAATAATAATAATTAATGGCTTAAAGAGATTCACCTGGCAGCCATCTAGGATTACCGGAAGGAGGGATAGCCCCTCGAGGGAAGACAGCAAGACTTGCTTGCTTGACTGGAGTATCAGGTGGGGTGGGGGAAGAAATGGGTTTAAGAGCTGTTGCAAAGAAGGAGACGCCCTAAGGATTCCTATGTCCAAAGAGTGGCATGTGCCTGTACTTTCAGCACTTGGAAATCAGAGGCTGAATGTGAGTTCAAAGCCAAACTGGGCTACATCACAGACCCTTCCAACAACAACAGTCAATTATCTGCCCCAGGTGTTTTCTAGCTTCTACGTTCTCCCTCTTCCACCCAGAAGTTCAGCCGAGGGCCTATCCCCTCAGGGCCAGACGCAGTCCTCCAAGTGGGCATTGGACTTGAGTTTTAACATTTTCTATGGAGAACCTCTGCCCACTTCATAATTCTTCTCCCTGCTATTGTTCCTGTTCAAATGCAAAAACAGGGCCAGCAAGTTGGTTCAGAGGGTAAAGGCACTAACTACTAAACCTGCTGAGCTGAATTCAGTGGCTAGAACCTGTGGGAAGGGAGAGGGAGAGAGTGGACCCTGACAAGTCGTCCTCTGATCGCCACACGTGTACTGTGGAATGCACACATATTACATTTAAACATTTTAGTGCAAAAATAAATATTTAAACGCACGAATTAAGGGGAACAACAGTTGTCTGACTTGAGTTGTCACCTACAGGAACTGCCGTGAAGCAGATCTTGGCACACAGCTGGGTGGCTGGGTGGCCCCTGGTGTCCTTTTGCCTTCTCTTCTTGCTCCTCCTTCTCTTTTTGATCCTTGATCTCCTATCTTCTTATTTTATTCTCTCTGCCTGCCAGCCCTGTCTATCCTTTCCTGCCTTGCTATTGGCTGGTCAGTTCTTTATTAGACCAATTAGGTGCTTTAGACAGGCAAAGTAACAGCTTCAGAGTTAAACAAATGCAACATTAAAGAATGCAACACATCTTTGCACCAGTAAACAAATGTTCCATGGCATAAACAAATGCAGCACACCTTAAAAGAATATTCTACAACAAACTTGAGAGAAGCCAACTTAATGAAAGGTTATAAATACTACTTAAGGCCTGACCTTGCATCCCTGTCCCAGAGGAGGGCACTGCCTAGCATCCCGCAGGAAATAACATGGCAATCTGGGTAGTGAACACAATCCCTTCTCCTGGGAAGTGCTCCAGGCAGGGCAAGCTTCTCATCGATGCACAGGTTCACAAGTGTAGCTGTTCATGTGCATTAGAATCGCCGAGTGCAAAACTCTGCCACTGCCTTGGATGCAGCCTAATGAAATTGGAATCTCTGGGAACAGATCTCTGCATTCAGTAATCAGTGAGTTTGGGGAATACTCCATGGTTAGCGGCCACCCGGAGAGAACCAGTTGTAAGTGTTGATATTAAGGCTAAACCACACCAGCGTTCAGGATCATCTGGCATAGTAGCTTCCCTCGGAAGGCTTTTTTCTCATCCTCCTTCACGCTTGCCCTTCATAACTCATATCCACGAATGACACTGGCGTGGGAGGCCTTGAATTCTACAACTAAAATTTATGCTCACTTGATGCCACTGCCTGTGGCCACACACACACACACACACACACACACACACACACACACACACACACACACACTTTTTATTTAGGTGACACACAAAACCACTGAGTTAAAAGCTTCTGGAAGATTGGTGGCCTTTACTATAATCCCAACACTGGTAAGATGAGTCACGAGGATCAAGAGAATGGCTGTATTCACAAAAGAAGTGTTGCTTGGTTTTGATTTGTTTTTTTAGCTGTTGTTTTCCCCCTGATCCAAATTACTCCTTTTGGCAGTTCAGACTTATGTGTTTTGCATATAATCCTGTCTTCCCAAGTCTGTTTGAACCCAACATCTTTGCTCGGTGGAAATCGTTGTTGGTGTGACTGGCCCGACAGTGAGTATATCCTGTCTGAACTCTTACCTGTCCTCCTCACTTTCTCATCTTTCAACTTCCCAGTCTCAGCGTCACTGCTACCCAGTGTTTATAAAGTATGCCACTCTGGAAAACCTGTTTAAACTTTCAACTCTTTTAAAGCAAATCCTCCATTATCTTACCTCATTTATAAATGTTTTTTCCCATTGCCTAAAGGTGTTAACTAACTCTTATAATGGATTCTGGAGAGAGACAGTCTCCTCATGTCTGCAGATCTACACACCTCATCTTCAAAGTGACAGGTCAGCATGGCAGTACATGGCTTTAATCCCAGCACTTGGGAAGCAGAGGCAGGTAGATCTCTGTGACCTGGAGGCCAACCCATCCTTCATAATGAGTTCCAGGAAGAGATACATAGTGAGACTCTGTCTCTGATAAATAATTTGACAGCAGAGGTGTTATATACCTTTAATCCCAGCACTCAGGAGGGAGAGGCAGGTAGATCATTGTGAGTTCAAGGCCTGCCTGGTCTTGTGAATTCTAAGACAGCCAGAGCTACACAGAGAAACCCTGTCTAAAATAAACAAAAAATAAATTAATTCAATAAAATGATGACATGAAACAAGAACCTTACTTCACCTTAGTTCTCTGCCCCCAACCCCTGCCTTCAGTTTATTACCAAATCCCCCTGCCTTGCTTAGGGTTCTGTTGCTGTGAAGAGACACCATGATCACAGCAGCTCTTATAAAGGAAAGCATTTAATTGGGGCTGGCGTACAGGTTCAGAGGTTTAGTTCACCATTGTCATCATGGCGGGGAGCATGGCAGCGTGCAGGCAGACATGGTGCTGGAGAAGGAGCTGAGAGTTTAACATCAGGGTCAGCAGGCAGCAGAAAGAGAGACCACTGGACCTGACTTGAGCTTCTGAATCCTCAGTGCCCTCAATGCCCACCCCCCATGATGCACTTCCTCTAACAAGGCCACACCTCCTAATAGTGCCACTCCCTAATAGTGCCACTATGCAAACCACCAAACAACCCCATATAACAAACACTTGGTTTGCGTTTTACTTTGGGGACTTAGGACAGACTCTTGCTACGTAGCCCAGGTGGCCTGAGCCTTAAGATTCTCCTGTCTGTTTTCCAAGTGGTGTGTGCTACCATGCCCAGCTGGTACTGTTTTGGTTTTAAACAGAACATACTAAGTTCACGGGATGATATAGACTTGAATGAGTTAGTAAATCATTATTTACCTGGCCTAGAGAGCTTGTTTTAACTCTTAAATCAGGAGCCTCATAACTCCTGAGGCTTCCAGCTGAAATCACCACCATTAGCATCAAAATATGTTTCACTATTCAAGACTTTAAGGATGGAATGGTTTATTAACAAAAAAAATAATAATAATAATAATCTGGCATTTGACTCAAAATAACTTGGGGCAGCCGGGCGGTGGTGGCACATGCCATGCCTTTAATCCCAGCACTTGAGAGGCAGAAGCAGGCAGATCTCTGTGAGTTCAAGGCCAGTCTGGTCTATAAAAGGAGTTCCAGGACAGGCTCTAAAGCCACGGAGAAACCCTGTCTCCAAAAACAACAATAACAACAATAAATAACTTGGGGTATCAAGAAAGATGGGAATAGTTGGGTCTAAAAGCAAAGGAGATGCTGTGTTGAAAATTGCTAATGGTTTTATATTGCTATATGGTGTTCTTAATTTTTAATTATTATTTGTGTGTATGTGTTTAATGTAGTGAGTGCACACTGGATTGGTACTCATGTAGTCAGGCTTCTGAGGACAGGCGCTGTGTTTGTTTTGTTTTATGTCTTTTGGCTACTAAGTGATTATAAGGACAAAATTAAATAAAAAACACTCAAAATGTCTGAAAATGAACTTCAAATTTTCTGCCAAAAAGATTTTTTTTTCAAATACGAATTGATGTATAGGTTAAAAATTAGGGACTTTTATTTTCTATACATTTCTAAAATTGAAAAATAAAGATGTTCTTTCTTCTCCCCCCCTCCCTCCCCCTTCATTGTTATTGTCCTGGCAATGGGACTCCAGGCCTCACACACACTAGATCAGGTCTACACCCCAGCCTTAGGTGAGACACTTCAAGTGGGATCGATTCTAGATTGAAAACCGTATTTCTTCTATACCATGTCAAGATTGTGTCTCAGAAGTGACTTACAGTTTCTAGTGCACACTTAACTAAGTCATCAACTTCATAAACAAATCCTTGACAGAGTGGGTACTTGCCACCCTGCTTTTCAGGAAAGCACGCTTAAGTGTGGTTTTTCCCTGTGTGAAATGATTCTAAGTGTCTCAAGACCTTCACGAAGATTGCATCCGTCTTTAAAACCCTAACCCAGAGGTTTAGAATCCCAAACCAATGTTAAACTGGATTACACTTTGTCTGCACCCACTGCAGTGTAAGCCATACTATGACTGTGCTAGGAAATACAATGTATACCCCATAAAGGCCTCTTGCTGCGGGACAGATGAATCTCAACCCGTGCCAAATTGGAAAATCATGGGGTAGCCTACCAGCATCTTTGAAATCTCACTTGAGAAAAGGTCAATTGTAAAATCTCCAAAGGTCCTGAAAGAATGTCAGTGAGGAACCAGGAGGAGCAGTAGACTCCCAAGCCTTGGGACCCCCCCAACACACTGGGAGCCCCCAGCAGCTGTGGAGAGGTTAGGAGAATCCCAGGGCTCCCAGACGGGGTTCCCCCATCTCTTCCTCCTCCTTTTCCACAAAAACGGAAGTGGGGATTTCTTTTGTTGCTGAACAGCCTTCAGGACTTCCCCAGTCTCTCAAGGACAAGATGCTAAATGGGGATCCCCACTATAAGAACTCCTGAAGCCCGCCCCCCTCCTTAGTCTTGCCCCCTGTGGAGTGTTTGTAAAGAGGATGGTCAGTCTGCTTTTCAGCAGTTAAGCCATTCTGGCTAAAGACAGAATGCTGGGGGCTACAGCATGTAGCCTCCTGGATGGTGCGTAAGTCCAGTTCAGCTCAAGAACAACAGCCCTTTAGGCCACATGGTGGTAAACACACAGGCCTGCCAGGATGCTCAAACGGCGGGCGGGGGGGGGGGTATTGGGCATAAGATTGGGGCGTGGTGTGCGTTCACCTGCCCTGGCCTTCAGCTTGGCCTCCTGCATTCCCTTCACAGCCCCAGTGTTTACTTTCTGTTTCATTATGCTTCTCTCCACCTCTTCTGCAGCAGAGAACAGACTGCAGGAAGTAGGAAACAAATCAAATTAAAATATATAACTGGGCTGTGAGTGCAGCTCAGTGGTAGAGCACTATCCTAACGTTTGTGAGGTCTGGCTTCGATCTCAGCTCTGCACTGAGAAGTGACTGCCCTTCCCAGGGCAGTCTGCACATCAAGATGTCTATACTCTAGAACGAGCCGGCATAACTAAGCTTTAACTCACCAAGGCCGGCCCCATATGCTCCGTGCTCGTGCTTAGAACCTATGGGATCTGCTTGGGCTAGAGTAACAGAAAGAATTGCTGATTCACACCCAGAGATATCGGTGCCATTTGCGAGATGTGAAAGTGGAAATATTCTTTTACACCATGAACCAGCTGTCCCATCTCTGGAAACAAAGTATCATGCCCTGGGCAAACATGGAGACTGAGAGAATATAATTCAGGAGCGGGTGGCCATGCAAGCATTCAGTTAAGTCTTACTGAAGGATGACAAACAGTGGAGGCCGAGCAGGGTGTATTTTGTGTGGTTTGGGCTGCAGCAGACAGCCCAGTGAGAGTGTGAGGTGAGTCATCTGGCACTCTCAGGATGTCTCATCAGAGGATGGGCATCAAGCAACCAAGCGTTGAGATCAGACAGCAAAAGTCCCTGTATCATCACAACCTCCTGACCTCAGATTCAGTCTCTCTGTATTTACATCCTTTGGGGAAGTCATCTCAGAAGACCTAAAAAGACTTTTTTTTTTTTTTTTTGAGACAGGATTTCTCTGTGTAGCCCTGGCTGTCCTGTAGTCCAGGCTGGCCTCTAATTCAGAGATCTGCCTGCATCTACATCCCAAGTAATGGGACTAAAGGCATGCACCACCATACCTGTCTCTAAAAAGACGTTTGAGCTGAGCAATTATCCCAAGGAGCCAGAATCACCTTTTTTTTTTTTTTCAGGTGACTAACTTAAAGCCTTATCTTACTAAACCAGTGTTCACTTATTAACTATTTGTTCCAGGATTCTAAGCCTACAAAGGTAACTAAATCAAAAAGGACACACAAATAAAGTGGACAGTTCTGCTGTGTTGCTAGCCGAAAGCATCGTAGCTGCAATGTTGAAACTTCCTGGAGTGGAAAAGAAGAACATCAAGTGAGCCCATTTGCCCGAGACCTGTGGTGGAGCTGGCAAAGTGATTGCTGATATGGCTGGCCTGAGACGGCACAGTCTACAGCAAACTCACAAGGACACCTCTCGATTCGACTCTTCTTTGAAACAACAGCAACAGCCAAGACAGACTTTTTTAAGGTGGTCTTTTGTGGTAATAATAATAATAATAATAATAATAATAATAATAATAATAATAATAATAATAATAATTTGAGGTTATTCTTCCTCTGATGACTTCAGCTTGAGTCAAGTTGACACACAAGATCAGCCCGTACTTTGAGGTGGCAGCTTCCAATTCAGAGGTCAATTCAGTCCATTATCACCATGGAGGGACATGGCGGTCTGCACACAGACACAGCCTGAGGAGGAGTTTACATCCCTACATCTTGATCCATAGGCAACAAAAAGTGGTCTGTACTACTGGAGGTAGCTTGAGCATAGGAGAC
Organism: Cricetiscus sungorus; assembly: GCA_030556225.1. Taxonomy (NCBI): domain Eukaryota; kingdom Metazoa; phylum Chordata; class Mammalia; order Rodentia; family Cricetidae; genus Cricetiscus; species Cricetiscus sungorus. The sequence goes on from JANBXA010000114.1 coordinate 912,341, forward strand.
CTTAAAGTTCACCCTCACAGTGTCACATTCCTTCCAGCAAGGCCACACCTCCTAAGAGTGCCCTCCCTTTGGGGGTCATTTTCTTTCAAAGCACTACAGTGGGTGCGATCAAACAGGCAGAGAGAACTGCAGGCAGTGGGTCAGTCAGGGTCTGCTTTGTGCATCTTTCTTCATCACTGTGCTCATATGGTCTCCTACAAAGCAGAGCTGGGTGTGGTAGCTTAACAAGGAACCGGGGAAAACAGATAGGCTGATAGACTTTTATTCAGGGAGAAATCACACAGAGGCAGATAAACACCAGCAGTTTCCTGTCCCAACGATGCCTCAGGATGCTCTCTGTCTCCAACCAGGAAGTAAGAGAGACCCTCTGGGGTCCCTGACCCCAGACCTAGTTCTCCCAGGTCATGTCCACACCTGTCCCCACCCCTAATGGGCATGGTCAATGCAACAGGTGCGGGTGGAGTGAATATCTCACTACAATAGCTCACAACTATAATCCCTGTACTGTGGAGTATGATGCTAGCCTGGGCTGCACAGTAAGATTTTTGTCTAAGATAACCAAAATGAGGGAGGGAGGAGGGAAACTAGGGGAGACTTCACTGAAGGTGAGGTTTAAATGAGTTCACCAGACCCAAGATAAATGATAAATAGGTGTTTTGTTGGGGAACAGATTAGACAGGTCAGAGTAAATAACCATCGTGGTCTTCCTGCTCCAGAAGATGTAGTCTCTGCCCTTCTGATGTTCTCTATGACCCAAGAGAGTGTGTGCCCAATGCTCCTCTACTTTAAAGGGGTCACATCCACACCTGAGACCATGCCCAAAGGGTGTGGCCACTACTGCAAGTTCTCTGGCAAGGCAAGATACCACTACAATTTCCCTTTTTGTCTAAAGGAGGTTTTAAGCAGGATACAAAAAAAACGATATACAATGATGACAAATGCCAAGTATTCCAGGAGAAGGAAAGGTAAAAACATACACAAATTAAGGCCTACTACCAGCAAGAGCAACACTGAGCAATAAACACATTCTACATGCCCAGTTTTGGGGTAATGATATATAACAGAGATTACTCCATAGCTGTCCTAACCTGGAGAGTCTAAGTCTTGTACCTAGTATTTCTATCTAAGATAAGAGAGGTTATTAGCTGTGACTGTCTAGTCTTCAACCTCGTCAAAGACCTGAGAAGGAAAATTAACATTACCAGGGCAGGCAGGAAGTACAGGTGTGTGACTTCCTAAAGGAGTGAGCTAAGACAGAAATGGCTGGGATTACAGGTGAGCTCCAGCATCCCCGAGTCAGTCAGTTCGTTTATTTCAATGTTCTCTAGCACTTTGAATCACTTTATAGATTTTTTTGAATGAATGGAGACAAAATTTAAATAAGCAAAATATGCATTGCTTTGTAAGGGAATATTTTTGGAAGTTTGTGAGAGTCATAATATTTAAAGAGTTAATACAGCAAGAGGAAAATATTAATTTGAACTTTCTCAAGACATTTAATTGTTCTTCAGGAGACCATTAAGAAAATTCCCAGGAAGGGGGTGGGTAGGAGAAACCACTGCTTGCCTGGTTGGTGCCTTGAGGTGCTAGGCAGTCAAGTGCCATGTGGTGGAATGTGGGAGAGAGAAAGACAGGCAGGATGGTTCATGTACTGTGGAGAGACACAGATCTGAAGAGACTAAAGCAGTGAGGGACAGTCCCATGTGGGAGGCCTCCTTGTCACCCTGGGCCATCTGAACCTGGTCTTCTGCAAAGGGCCACATCTGGATCCATGGCCCTGCCACCGTAACCTGTCCGTGGCTCCCGTTACCACCAAAGACTATGAGGATGCCTGGGGTCTGGAATGACACACACATGTGGCCATGTTGGTGACCAAGGACCATACCACCACAGGGGACATCCTAATTTGAGTGGCCTGCTCTACCACGGAGGCCAAGGAGACATGCAACTGAGGCCCATGTCTGGGTCTGTGGCCCTGCCTTTGCCAGGGTGTGGGCCACCAGCTGGGGCTGTGTTGAAGTCCAGGAACCACACTGGTACTGGGCCCATGCTAATCTGAAAAAGGCCAGTGCAGCCACCTGGGCCATGGTGACATCTGTGCCCAGCTGCTGCTGATAGCTGTGTCTGTAGCCTTGCTGCAGCTGGGGTCTGTATTGATGTCCATTTGTGTTACCATGGGGACCCATGCAAGCTGTGTGTTGAGGTATGAGGGCCCTGTTGGTCTGGTTGGTCTGGCTGGCCCCTTACTGGCCCTGGGGGAGCTGACCCCGCCATCACCAGCCCTGGGATAATGGGATAATGACACAGATCTGGTCTCACCCCTCACAAGAAAAATTGCCCCTCCCTTCCACATACATATACACACACACTTAGGAAAAATGGCCCCACCCCTCACCATGGATGTGGGAGAGCTGGCTCCACCCCTCACCTGAGTGAGATGGACCCATTAGCCTAGACTGACCAACTCAGCTACCAACCAGGCACATATCCGAGGCTTTCAGTTGGCACTCTCCAACATCAGTTTCATCTATGACCTGAGCAGGGAGAGGACCCCAGCCCTGCAGAACCATAGCTCCAGGATCTCCATGACCCCAGGACAACAGCAGGATATTTGAGAAGAGTTTCAAGGAGGATCCAGTATTGAAGGTGTGCCAGATGCCAGAGGCCTTGAACCTGGCCAGCAACACATCACACAGTGGACACAAGGGCACACATACTGGATGACACACCCTGCTCCCAGTGCACCAATTCCCTGCCCTGGGAGAGGCAGGGAAGGCGGGGTATTTTGTTTGCTGGTTTGATGTTTGTTTGTTTTTAAATTAATATTCTTAATTGTGTTTTTATTTTTATTATTTCTTTTTAAGTTTCCCTTTGGGGGCATTACTAGGGTGAAGGACAGGTATGGAGGGGCTGGGATATGAGTGGGATTGGGGTGCACAGTGTGAAATTCCCAAAGAATTGATTTTTAAAACTATATTAAGAAAGAAAGAAAGAAAGAGAGAGAGAGAGAGAGAGAGAGAGAGAGAGAGAGAGAGAGAGAGAGAGAGAGAGAGAGAGATTAACTGGAAAGCAGTTAAGGAACTGGAGAAATATTTGCAGTGCAAACATCTGTTGAAGGACTTGTGTTGACAATATAGAAAGAATTTTTCCTGGGGTCAGAGAGAGATGGCTCTTTGATTAATAGCACGTGCAGCTCTTGCAGAGGACCAGAGGTCATTCCCAGCACCACGTCAGGCAGTTCACAACCACCTGCATCTCCAGCTCCAAGTGGATCCAACACCTGTGTGGGTCCCTGCACCCATACAGCCCCTCCCCTAAACACACACACACACGCACGCACGCACGCACGCACGCACGCACGCACGCACGCACGCACGCACGCACACATTTAAAATAAATCTTTAAAAAAGAAAATAATATCCTAATAAAGCAGCAAGCGATTTGAGATGAGATGGTATTTCACCAGTGAAGATGACTGTGTGGCCGAGGGGACCTTGAAGAAGCAGTGGCTGTCATTAGTCATAAGAAAGTGAAAACGAGACCACAGTGAGATAGAACACAACCACAATGTACTCAAGATGTGCAACATGGGAACAGCCGTGACCTCAGAGGTGCAGAGAAGCTGGCTGTTTGTTATGCACCTCGGGCAAGGATGCAAAATGTTGTAGCCACTGTGGAAAACAGACAGCTCCTCTCCCTCCCCCCTTCTCATTTTTATTTATGTGTTTGTATATATGTGTGTTTATTTATTTTATGTCTCTCTGTGTAGCCCTGGCTGTCCTGGGACTCGTTGTGTAGACCAGGCTAGTATCTGACTCACAGAGATCCTCCTGCCTCAGCCTCTGGAACACTGGGCTTTAAGATGTGCATCACCATGCCCGGCTCTCTCTCTTTTTTGAAATTAATTATTTAGTTAGCCTGCAAAATAATAGGCATCATAATGACCGTTTATGTGCATTTCCCATTGTACCTTCCTCATTCACCCTGTCCCTCCTATGAGAGAAAACACGCGATATTCTGTATATTGTGTCTTCCCTGTTAGCCTCTCTCGAGTCCCGTCTCTTTAAGCGCCTTCTGGCCTCCTTTTACCTCTTATATCCTTCTCGTTTCCTCTCTCTGAACACCGTTTTGAACATTTGAAGTTGCTTATTTTCTTGACGGAACCCATTCTGACTCGAATGACACAAAATCTCAGTGTAATTTGCATTTCCCTGAATTCTTTTTCAAATATTTACTGGCCGTTTGTGTTTCTTCCTTTGCAAGCTGTCTGTTCAGTTAGCTCATCTGCTTATTGATTGGATGGTTGGGTGTTGGAGTGTTTAATTTTTGGAGTTTAACTGATTCCCTAAAAGTAAAATATATAGTTACCATATGACTTAGCAATTATGAGGAAATGAAAACAGTCCCCATGCAAAGCTTTCTACAAAAATGTTTTGTTCATACTAGCTCATTATTTCACATTTATTCATGCATTAAAAAAAAATCCCAACTTGAAAACATCCCAAATGGCCATCAACTGCTGGATTTAATGAATTGGTTGTGCTATACATCCTTAGGATGAAATAGCATCTGTTCTATTGCTGTGAAGAGATGCCATGACCAGGTAAATGCACAAGAGAGCATTTAGTTGGGCGATTGCTTAAAGTTCAGTCCATTATCACCATGGTGGGGAGCATGATGCCAAACAGGCAGGGCAGTAGCCAAAAGTTACATCCTGATCGTACACAACAGGCAGAGAGAAAGAGGCTGGGCCTGGTATGAGCCTTTGAGACCTCAAAGCCTACACCAATGACACACTTCTGCCAACAAGGCCACACCCAGCCCAACAGAGCCACACCTTCTAATCCTTCTATTCATTTCAAATGGTCCAGCTTCCCCTTAACAAAGCATTCAAACACATGAGCCTATGGGGGCATCCTCATTCAAACTGCCACTTCTCCCACAATGAAAAGAGTCAGCCACTGGAGCACTAACAACACACCAAATCTCAGATTCATTTTTCTGAACAGAAGACACCAGGCACAGAGAAGGCCAAGCCACAGAGGCTCAATTTACATAAGAAACTTCTAAAAGCAGAAAACACAATGTGATCCAGTACTATTTTTCTTCTCAACTAAGTCTTTCCCATTGGAAGAAAACCTGTTATTTTTCCTTGGTCTGACCCGGGTTGTTGACAACACATCAGTGTTGGCGGGAGCCAGGGATAGGGAACAACTTTACTGCAGAGAGAGCAGTGAAGGGGAATGTCTGGGAGTGCTAGAAATGTCCCGTGTCTTTTTTTCTCTGGTGATGAGTGCTGAAGTTTGAGGCCAGGTCCCTGTGCATGCAAACATACTACTAGCATGGAGCCCTCTCCCAGCCTCACCTCTGTCTGGACTGTGGCCTTGGTTACATATGGTCAAGTGCATCAACCGTCCTTACAAACATTTATGTCAATAAAAGTGATGAGTGCGTCCTCTTACTAAAAACTTTGCCTTGGGAAATTTGTTTCTAAAACATTATCTCTTTTGGTGGTTCAGTTTAGAGTGCTGGTTCTAAACAACATGCCAGGCAGTGCATTCCTTGCATGCCCGCACTCTGGAGGCAGAGGTGGGTGGATCTCTGAGTTCGAGGCCTATTCTGGTCTCCGAATGGAGGTGTGGGTTCGTATCCCACTTCTGACACCATTAAGTTACGAGCAAGTTTTTCCCTGCCGCTGGTCTGGTCCCACCGCCACGCCAGCCCCCAATAACATGCAGAGACTCTGTATTTGATTTGGCCAGTTACTATCATTGTTTATCGGCTAGCCCTGTCTTAATGATTAACCCATTTCTACTATTCTAAGTATTTCCACGTGGCTCATCTTACCGGCCAGAGGCTGGCGTGCTACCTCTCCAGGCTCTCCATGTTGACTCCTCCTTCCTACTTCCTCTCTCCTCCTTGTCTCCTAGCCCCTCCTATCTTGATTTCCCATTGGTCAACAGTGCTTTATTTATTAACCAGTATGAGAATATACTCTACTTTACATATATTTGCAGAATAACATCTCCCATCAGAGGCCAGTCTGCTCTAAAGAGTGAGTTCCAGGATGGCCAAGGCTACACAGAGAAACCCTGTCTCAAAACAAACAAACAATAAAACAACAAAAACTCTAATTAATTAAAATAAATCACTGTTCAACCAAAAAAAAGTGCTTTTTTGGGGGGCCACTGGGATAGTTCAGCAGGAAAAGTACTTGCCATCACCCCTAAACCCAATCTGAGTTCCTTTCCCAGAACCCACGTGGTGGAACCAGAACATTTCTCCTTTGATCCCCACGCGCCTGCCACAGCATGCACATCCCATCCTCTTAGTGAATAAGAACATGTAATTTCAATAAATCTTAATGGCAGATCATGGTCCTAGCAGACTGATGCATTTACATTAAAATAAGATGTATTTTTGTATAATTGTAGAAAAAAACCAGTACTTATAAGCATTTTAAGCACTTTGTTTTATTTATTGATGTGCACGTATGTGAATTGACAACTCTTCCCACCTAAACTTGGGATCCAGGGATTGAACTCAGGTCTTCAGACTAGCATGGTGAGTGCCTTTACACACTTAGCCGTGTCACTCATCCGTGAATACATTCTTTTTATAAATATCTTAAGAGGTGCAGTGGTCAATGGGATAGGATTCTGAATCACCTAGGAGACATCATCGCAGAGGTGTGTCTCCCCGGTGATTCCATGGGATGGGGTCCCAGCATGCCCCTGTCTCTGCTTCCTAGTTGCGGATGCTGCGTGACTGGCTGCCTCGTGTTCCAGCCACCGTGCCCTCTCCCCACTATGAGACTGTACCCTCAAACTCTGAACCAGAAACAAATTTTCCCTTAAGTTCATTGTTGCCAGATATTTTGTCACAGCAACAAAAAGGTGACAGATACAAGCGGTAGTGAATGTACCATTACGAAGTAAGCAAGCAAGGAAGGAAGGGGGACAGCAGTGGGGTGTGGTCCCCATGTCAGCAGTCCAGGAAAGTGATGAGATGTCCCAATGGCGCAAGGCTGCAGGAAAAGTCCAGTGTTTGCATTAAGACTGCTTTCCCCCGCATCTTGAGAGAGTCTCCCTCCATACCTCTGGCTGGCCTGAAAGTTACAGTGTGAAATGTTTTCTATTATCTTGGCCCTTTGGAGGCCCACCACCCAGCTCCCAAATAAATCCCACACAGAGGCTATTCTTAATGATGAGTGCCCAGACTTAGCTTGGCTTGTTTCTAGCTTTTCTTATCTCAGATTAGTCTGTCTACCTTTTCCCTCTGGGCTCTTCTGCTTCTTGCTTCTGTGTATCTTACTTTCCTTCCTGCCCCATGACAGACTGGCTGGCCCGATGTACTTCTCTCCTTGTTCTCTTGCTGGTACTCTTTTCCTCTTTTTCCTTCCTATTTATCCTCTCTGCCTGCCAGCCCTGACTCTACTGGCCGTTCAGCTGTTTATTAGACAATCAGGTGCTCTAGATAGGCAAAGAATCACAGCTTCACAGAGTTAAACAAATGTAGCATAAACAAAAGTCACATGCCTTGATGCAATATTCTACCACAGAAAGCCTATACTCTCAGACCAGGGTAACCTCAAACTCATAGCCCTCCTGCCTCGGCCTCCCAGTGCTGGGATTGTGTGTGTGCAATACCACACCCAGTGGTGAGACTCAGACAGATGCTGTAAACGGTGTCAACAGCCCTGTGCCTGGGGGCTGGGCAGGAAAGGACTTGGGCTGGAGTTCAGGCTGCTGAGTGAACATAAGCAACTAAGAGGACCTCCAGGGAGAGAATTTTAGAGGGAAACCAGAATTCACATTCTGAGTTATGTATGCCTCCATGGAGAACTCCTGACTGGGCCAAGAGGAATGTATAGTTGAGGGAAGAGCTCTGTGATGGACATATAGGTTTCAACGTTCTTAGCTTATGATTAAAAAAAAAAATTTTTTTTTTTTTTTTTTTGAGACAAGATCTCACCGTGCAGTCCTAGGTGGTCTGGAACTTGCTATGTTCTTGCCTTGAACTTACAGAGGTCAATCTGCTTCTGCCTCCTGAGTGCTGGGATTAGGGTGTACACCACCATGCTCAGCACAGTGCCCTATGTTTAATTAGCCACCAAACGGAGTAACTTCACCAAGAGAGTAAAGGGGGACTGGCCCTCAGTACTGTCAGCATAGTGACTAAGACATTAGCCAGGAAGAAAGCCAGAGGGTTGCTCTAGAATCCATGAAGTATTTTCAAAGGGCTAAGGATGAGTACATAGCTTAGCATTGACCTCCCCGGCCTAAAGCTCAGGAATGGAAGGGGGGGAGTTATGCTAATGTTGCTGAGGGACCAAACAAATTGAGAAAGGACAACTGGCATTGCCTCTAACTATGGGATGGTCCATGGTCACCTGGACAAGAACAATGGAGGCATCAGGGCCCCTGATGCTTGCACAGGGTGCAACTAAGTGTAAGGAAAGTATTTCGACAGCAGAATAGAAAACTATATTTTAAAGGGGTTAGTTATAAAAGGGGAGGTGAGACATCTAAGGAAAGGGCACGGGAGAAGCCAAAAAGGTTGGAGTAGATGATACATTTCTGGAACTTTCTGTGTTCTTAAGCAGGTGAGCAGGTAGCAGTGAGTAGCTGGTAGACCATGGTTCCAGAAACGCAACAGGAAAGTGCCCTTTAGCAGACCTGCAAACCCACACACACACACACACACACACACCCTCTTGCCAGTTTTCCTAATGTCACTGAACTTGTCTCCAACTTGTCTGCATGGCTCTCCCTTAAAAATAGCGACTAGATTTTTTTTTCCTCTCCTGGTTTTGACATTTTCACATCTGACGGGTGCTTGAATTATTCTCCCAGATAGTTTCTGGCAGGATGAAACCCAGCGAGTTTATTTTCGTTCCTCTCTTGTTTTTCATGTGGCGTTCTCACTTATGCCAACGGGGGTACGGGATGGTTGTGGCAGCGAGTGGCAGCAGGCTGTGTTCCTAATAGGAGCCGGGTCAGGGAGCAGCCTTGTGGAATCCACAGAACCACAGAGTTTTAAAAGGTTGTAAACAAAGCCACTAAATAAATAAATAAAATAAAAATAAAAATGAGGGCCACAAAAAAGCTCTAGCCAGCCGGTTAGACCATCTGAGATGTAAATAAATAAATAAATAATAAAGAAAGAAAGAAAGAAAGAAAGAAAGAAAGAAAGAAAGAAAGAAAGAAAGAAAGGGGGGCGTTAGTAGGGAGCCAAGATACCTTGTAGGAAGTAACCCAACAATTACCTCGTCGATCCAGTTACCACTCTGTGCCCACAGCTGTGCCTGATTGGGGCCTGCTTCTCATAGGTCTTGTAATTAGAATTGAACCGGTTCAATGGTCCGCTGTGACTTTGGACCACGTTGGGGGATATCGTGGATAGTGGGGGGGGGGGTTCACGGTGGGCTGTACGTATCCAAAGGTTTGAGGAGAGAAGGAACACAGCAAGGTAGGAAGCACAGGACTGTCCCCCTCGCCAGTACGTACTCCCGGCAAATGTGAAACCTGAAGCTGATGTGAGAGACTGCCTTGTGTGCCTTCGTGGCCTTTGGTTAAGACCAAGTTTTGTGCAGATTTTTAAAGGGAGGTTGGTTTTGGGAAACAGTGCAGGCATCTCCAATTCCTCAAGTGACAGCTCTCTGGCCCTGTGCCCTCTCTGCTTGACAACTCCTGCCACCCACCCTGCACTCCCCCACTCCGAGGTCCAGCTCAGACGCCATGCCATCTCCTCCAATTCCACCTTCCTGTCTCTCACTCCTGCTGTGCCACAGTGTCCACCAGGGCATGTCCTCACTTTACTGTGTCACTGTCCTCTTTGGAACTTGTCTCATTTCCCCTTCATAACAGAGAACCTACACAGGGCTCTCGTGCTTGATTTCCCCTGGCAAAACACCCAGTATTCTCGTGTCTCTCTCCCTAGTCCTTACCCCTGCCAGGTGAAATGAATTAAGTTTCATCTCATAGCTGGCTCAGCTTATATCTGTTAGTGAAATGAGTAAGCCTACACAGGGATGTTTACTTTGAGTCCTCAGTTCTGTCACTTTTGGTTTTCTCCCTGGGACATTTTGGGGAACTCAGGGGACTTGGATGGAACCAGCCCATGTTTCTTTTTTCTTTTCTTTTTTTCCAACTGCTAACTTTCTCACTCAAGGTAACACCTACTGTGGAATTATTTATTTATTTATTTATTTATTTATTTATTTATTTATTTATTTGGTTAAAAAACAAAAAATCGAGAATTATAGTGAGTAAAGAGCCGGGAATAAAAGCTAGAGAGAGGATATGCCTAACTTTTCGATGTTTCCGTGAACATGTGGTTGGTGTAGAAGGGAGAAAATCAGCCTCAGACCGGTGTCCATGATTTAACTCCTGGAATGCATGAGTAATGTCATATTACATGGCAAGAGGGATCATTGCAACAGATGGAACTGAGGTTAGCCTGGATTCTCTAGATGGGTCTAATGACATCAGGAGGGAGAAGGGGGGAGAGGAGCTCATGTCTGAGTGGCAGGGGCAAGTTCAGCTGGGGGCACTCTCCTTCCTGCCCCAGGGTGTGCATTAAGGGTGCGTGGCATGCGTGTGAGCTTTTGCCACCACCACCAGCTTTGTCACGCTTTCTTTAGCTACCTGTCAATCTTGGCTACTGTGAATAGTAAAAAGGACAGAATATCGGTTTACACTGGGAAGATGTGTCTTTGCCAAGGCACCTTCTTATTGGTTTAATAAAGAAAATGCAAGAAAATGATCACATAGCAGAGTACTAGACACTATACAATCACAGCAAGTTGCCAGGTCACCACTCAAATAATAACAACAAAATTAATATCAAATACCTCTAGTATCTCCTCCAAGGCTCAGGCATCATCATAAAGGAGGGGGAGGGAGGGAGATGGGAAGGATGTAAGGGCAGAGGAAGGGGTGGAATGTTTTGTAGTTATTTCCTCCCAATGGAAGTATTACTTCCTCAAAGGAAGAGAAAAGCCCATAGGAGTCCAAGAGATGCCGTTTACAAGGCTCAGGAAGTGGCTGAACCTTACAAGATTCACTAAGCCTCTCTCTAAGGTTCTGGGGAGAGGAGACTTTTCCACCTCCAAGTTGTACAGAGAGACCCAGGGATGCAGCTTTTGTGAGTTATCACCCATGCTACTACAATGGGCATTTTTGTAACGCAACTTCCTTTGAGCCACCTATGTTCTGTAAGAAACGCCAGTAAACTCCACTGGTCGCTAGGTTAAACTGGAATGGAATATTTTCTTTCAGTTGGCGCTCCATTGGGGTCAACAGACATTCATTCATGTCTCTCCAGAAAGTCACGTATTTGTCTATTTATTTGTGCATTTTAAGACAGGATCTCACTACAGAGCCCAGGCTGGTTTGGAATTTATAAGCCTAGCTTCCTGAATGCTGGCATTGCAGGCTGTACAACCATGCCTGGCTAAAACATTTGAATAGTCCATTTCCTTCCTCCCAGAGGCAGTTGCAAAGGACCATTCTGGTGACTTAATTCCTTATCACCTCTCCTTCTCCAAAGCCACTTATAAAAAAAAAAAAAAAAAAAATTGGTTAAAATTGTGCTTGGGGCTGGGTGGTCATGGCGCATGCCTTTAGTCCCAGCACTCCATCGGTAGAGGCAGGTGGATCTCTGTGAGTTCGAGACCAACCTGGTCTACAGAGCGAGTTTCAGGACGGCCAAGGCTACACAAAGAAATCCTGCTTCAACAAAACAAAAGAAAAATTGTCCTTAGTCTCCATCAAGATGGTGCTTACCTATAATCCTAGCACTAGGGGTCTGAGACAGGAAGAGTGTATGCTTAAAGTTGTGCTGAAGGACATAGGAAAAAACACTCCATCATAATAAATAACCAAGGCTAAAGCGACAATTCAGTGGCTAAGATTGCTTGCTGTTCTTACAAAAGACAGTTCCCAGAACCCACATGAGACAGCTCACAACTGCCTGCAACTCAAGACCACAGAGACCATTGCCTTCATCTGGCCTCCTCAGGTACCCACATACATGCACATACATGCACACGTGTACACATGGTTCAACATAGAACACACACTATGCATATATCCACATAATTAAAAATAGAATAAATATTTTTATTAATATTTTTTGAGACAAGATCTCACTAAGTAGCTCTAACAAGCCTTGAACTTACTCTGCAGACCAGACTGAACTTGAACCCACAGAGATTGCTCCCAAGTGTTGGGATTGATAATGTGATATTTTTATGAATTCTTTGAGAATTGTATGCAATGTATTTTGATCATATTTGCTCCTTGCTCCTAAATAAAACTTTTTAAAAGGAGAACAAACAAACTAAACAAAAATACTGTGTGTATTGGGTAACACAATATTAACACAGGTTCTCAAGTCCATCTTACTAATTTCACTCTACCCAAGTTCATAGAAACTCTCTCCCTCCAGAACAAAGCAAAGAAGTTTTGGAGGCATGTCCTGTGTTCTGGTGACATTTCATTAACACCTTTTTATGAAGACTCACCTCTTTTGTCATGATTTTTTTTCTGTTTTATAGAAAAGTGAATTGTTCGTTTAGTCATAGTACCAGATATTTCTGCAGTCAGTTTTATAGATCAGCCCCTGGGGACGAGCATCTGGAAAAAACACACCTTCAAGGAAATGTACACAGAGCCTGCACACCTCTCTGAATCAACCTTGTTTTCAAAGTTAACATACGGAGGAGGGCAATTACCCAATTCTACCTCCTGAGATCCTTGTGCTATTCAGTGTTTTGTTTTGTTTTGTTTTGTCTTGTCCTGTTTATTTAAGACAGGGTTTTACTGTGTAGTCCTGGACTGGAGTCTGTAGCCCGCCTCTCACTTCTACCTCCCAAGTCCTGGGATTGCAGGTGTGTGCCACCATTCCTGGCCCCAATAATGTATTCATGTAGCTTCCCTATCTCCCTGATCTCCCCCAGCCCTCACCAGACCCTGGAGTCACTGAATAAAAAAACTTGAGTCTGTTAAGTCAGACTTGGAAGGATGTGAACACAGGCCAAGGTAATTAGCCATTAGCTTTTATGTGCTGCTAATTACCCCAAGTGAGAAGTGCCTGGGAGCTGCCAGTGTTGCAGCAATTTGTTTTGTGGGTTGGAGAGGCAGTTTGATTCCATTCTCTATTATATCCCGGGGACAGGGCTAGTCTGAGTGGCGCGCAGATCTGAAGCGGTATTTAACTTTCAGTGGGAGATATTCTTCCTCCCCCTTAGATATTTTCATCCTAACACAGCCCACTTGTCAAAACTTAGCTGTTGTGGTGACAGTTGTGACATGATACACGGCTAGGACAGAGCTGTTGTATGACATCCTTTGAGGCACCAGGCATACACGTCAGGGTGTGCTATATGATGTAGGACACTTCTGGCTGAGCCTTTCCCATACTGGCCTGAACCAGATGTGCTGTTGCTACGACAATTCCTAATCACAGCACCAGGAACTGCCAGTGTGTGTGTGTGTGTGTGTGTGTGTGTGTGTGTGTGTGTGTGTGTGCCGTCTTCCCTTGGTACCCGTTCAGGCAGAAGAGGGAGGGGGAGGACGTCTTGAAAGGCATGCTTGGAGCCTAAGGGTGGTCTCTCCTTTCCGCATGTTGTTTATTTTTGAGTGAATGCTGGTGTACACATATGTGTGCATTCGTATACATGTACACATGAATTCACACGAGTACACAGGAGTGTGCAAGTGAGAAGACAACCTGGTGTGTTATTTTTCAGCTGCCTTCCATTTTGGTTTGAGACTGCGTAGAGCCTCCCATTGGCCAACTAGACGAAGCTGGGCAGTAGGTCTCCAGGGATCCCCCACCCCACCCCCCACCCCTGTGCTACTGTGTTGAGATTTTTTTACATGGGTTCTGGGGATCACACTCAGATATTCATGCAAGTAAGGCAAATGCTTTACTGACTTAGCCTTCTCTCCAACCCAGTGTGTGTGTGTGTGTGTGTGTGTGTGTGTGTGTGTGTGTGTGTGTAGTGGGTGGGGGGGATTCCTGGGGTTTGAACCTAGGGCCTCATAAATGCTAAGCAGGTGGGAACTGTATTTCTAGACCTCATTCCCGTAGCACCCCCCCCCCCGTTCCCCTCATCTTATATATATTTTTTGGAAATAGACTCTTTTGTAGCCCAGGCTGACCTACAGAACAAATTCCAGGATAGCCAGGGCTACACAGAGAAACCCTGTTTCACTGTTTCACTAAAAAAAAAAATTAAGATTAGTTACCTAGCTAGAGTGATGCCTTAAGGAGGTATAAAGTGAGGAAATGATTAAATAGGACCTAAGTTTGACTGACTGGCTGACTGACTGACAGACTGATTGATTGATTGGTTGGTTGATTGATTGATTATTAGGATCACCAACAGTCTAATTGTGCCTTCACACCCTTCACAACATGGCTTAGAGTTGTGCATAGTTCCTTTTTTCTCATCACAAGCTACCACAAAGACACTGCAAAATTATATATTTACTTTTGTTTTGAGACTATGTAGCCTTGCCTTGGCTGTTATGGAACTCACTCTGTAGACCAAGCTGGCCTTAAACTCATAGAGATCCACATCCCTCTGCCTCTCAAGTGCTGGGATTAAAGATGTGTGCCAGCATGCTCAGCTTGCAAATTTTAAGCTGGTTTTGTTTTGTTTTTTTAAAGCATCAAGGTGGACCAAGAGAGAGATTTTTTTCTTTTTTCTTTTTTTTAATGACCTGTCTAATAGACCAACCTGCATGGCTGTCCTGGGTCCTTGATATTTTCCAGGCAACCCTGGCATCTCAACTCAAACACATCAAATCAACATTGAGTTTCATCGCCTGAGCAGCAGAGGGTGGTTCCTAAAACCACCTCTCTCTCTCTCTCCCTCTCTCTCTCTCTCTCTCTCTCTCTCCCTCTCTCTCTCTGTATAATTCCCAGAGAAACTTCCATTTCTTGGAGACCGTTGTTTCAACATTCTGACAGTCAAAGGGAAGGACAGACACAGGTGTTTCTTTACAACACTTCTATTCCTGCCAGGACAGTCACAGAGCCCTGTTCACTCATAGGATCGTATTCGATGAAGGTGAAACACAGAAAGACACATTTACTGTCATCTCCCAGAAGCCACCAAGCAAGTGAAAATGCCCTCGACCCTGCTCTCCACTCAAGCAAGCTTCCTACTTCTCCCTTTCTCCTGACAGACGTTTCTTAAAAAGTAAGACATATAGTAATATGAAAGAATATATAGCCGGGCAAATATTAAGGGCAAATCCCTTTAATTTGCCTTTGATCCCAGCAGAGGCAGGTGAGGCCAGCCTGATCTATAGTGAGTTCCAGGCCCGCCAGGGCTACACAGAGAACCCTGTCTCTCAAAATTAGAACAAACAAACGAATAAATAATATATATATATTTCTATAATGTTATTTTTGTTATCGTATAACATTTCATTACATAGAATAAAGTGATGGAAAGATCCAGTTCAGAAAACCAAAGAGAATAAAGGCATATTCCACTGGTATGGATACGCAACATTTATTATAGGAAATTCAGGAAAGCATAAAAATTAAAGTAATTTATAATTTCATATTACAAACAGAAGCACCACTAATACTTTATGGGTTGTTTCCTGTTGTGAGAAGGTTTACTCTTTTGGCTTTTTGAGGGGCTCGCCACCCAGCTCCCAAATAAATACACGAAGGCTTATTCTTAGTTATGAATGCCCAGCCTTAGCTTGGCTTGTTGCTAGGCAGCCTTTTCTTAACTTGAATTACCCTGTCTACCTTTTCCCTCTGGGCTTTTATCTTTCTTTCTTCTGTGTATCTGACTTTCCTTCTTACTCCATGGCTGTCTGGGTGACTGGGTGGCTGGGTAGCTGTGTGCCTGGGTAGCCGTGTGCCCGAGTGTGGCTGACCCCTGATATCCTCCTCCCCTTGTCCTCTCCTTGCTCACTTCCTGCTCCTCCTGGGTTCTCCTTCTATTTATACTCTTTGCCTGCCAGCCCCACCTATCCTCGCTTCTGCCTAGCTATTGGCCGTTCATTCAGCTCTGTATTGAACTAGCTTTAGACAGTCAAAGAACCACAGCTTTTCCACCACAGTTTTTTTTTCTGGGAATTTATAAAAAGTTTTCTTGGGGAGTGATGGTGGAATTTGCAAGACAAGGTCTCAGTATGTACTAGCTGGCCACAAGCTCCATGTACCACAGGCTGGCCGCTGACTTGTAAGCCTGTCTCGGCTTCCCAGTTTATAGGAGTATGGCGCCACAGCAGACTCCCAGTTTCGGTGTCACACATGTAACTTGTAAGGCAGGTGCCCCTGCATCTTGAGGTTCAGAAGAGAGTGTTTCCAAGCCCTTCTGGTATTTTCCTAAATTGAAAATCATCATCTAAGATTTTCTCAGCTTCCTGTCTCCCAGTTCCGCATCCGTTGGCCCCTTCACAAGTGTCGGATTCTCCTCTGGCAATGTGAAGGTGGATTGCCATCTTGTCTGTTGGTTTTCTCTCCCTGAAACAGCCACACAGGGCCCTTCTATGTTTGGAAATTGTGCTGAATGCCTGGACAATGTGAGGGAGTTTGTACTGATAAGGGGGACTCCATTATTACACTGTCGTGCACATGTCTGTAATCCCAGCACTTGGGAGGTGGAGGCAGGAAGATCGGCTCCAACTTCAAGGAAAGATCCTCATGGACCAGGCCGAGTAAACAAAATTTACACGTCAATATCCCATCCCTAAAACCTTTTGATTACCCCACAGAAAAGAATTCCTTAGAGACCACATCCTTAGGCTGTGTTTGTTATTGCTGGTTTATCAAGCTGCTCCAGAGTGGTGGGGTTTTTATTGGAGTTTAGGCCTAATTTGAAGATAATTGATGCATATATAATAGGAAACAGCTTATGTCTTTCTGCTGACTTGGGGTTTCTTTGAAGTGCTATGCGTTTTATTTCAAGCTAGGTTTTAAAAGCCTTGACTGGTGCTGATTTGCATGTTTGTAATTAGTCACCTTCTGAACTGTTGCGTTCAGGCCTTTGCTTGCTTGCTTTAGTTTGGGTAGTGGATTTTTGTCTTTCATCTGAGGCCATCATGAGCAGGAGGTGAGCAACTCTGACTTGCCCGTGTCCCTTAGTCTTGCTCTCTGTTTCCCTTGCACTAGGAACAGGCGCTTCGGGTCAATCCCAGCAACAGCGGTGGGCCGCTCTGTCTCGGTTTTTGTTTTTAAGAGGCCACTGCACGCTAGCCAGTGCCTTGTGCTCCTCCCAAGTCCACTTTTATGCCATCTTCAGTTGAGTGTCTACTGCTACCCTCCAACTCCAAATATGTTTGGGGAGGGGGGGTTAAGACAGGTTTTCTCTGCAGCTTTGGAGCTTGTCCTGTAACCCTGTATGTAGACCAGGGTGGCCTTGAACTCACAGAGATTGACCTACCTCTGCCTCCCGAGTGCTGGGATTAAAGACGTGTGCCACCACCACCCAGCCTTCCTTCCATTTTTTTTTTTTTCCTTGTCTCCCTTCTTTCAACTGACATTTGTTTCCTGTTTATGTTTCCTCTTTGAAAAGAAGCGTGCCATCTGGCCTTTACTCCCAGCACTCAAAAGGCCGGGATGGCAGACCTCTGAGTTCGAGGCCAGCCTGGTCTCCAGAGTGAGTTCGAGACTAGCCAGGGCTACACAGAGAAACCCTGTCTAGAAAAAAAGAAGCCTGCCATTGGGACTTAGGATATGGTTCCGTGGTAAAGAGCTTGCCTAGCATTTTTGAGTACTGGGTTTATTTACTAACACTTTGATAAAACTAGAACAGAAAGGAGGACAAAAAGAAAACAAAAGCATGTCCTTTTCTCTGGATACCAAGGTGGCGAGAGAGGAACCCATAGCCTAAGACAGCGCATGCTCCGCAGCTGAGCTCCGCCTCCCCGCCAACACCCCCAATTTCCAGCTTGTGGTTTCTGGGTTTTTTTCACAGGGCTTCTCTCGGGTATTCTACAGGAAATACCGATTCCTGTGTGAGTTCCCCCAAGCTGGTTCTCTCTTTCACTGTAATCAGATGTCAGGATACCTTTAACTCGCCCTCCCTCCTTCCCCTCTGCTCGCTTCCGACTACAACCAGGTGCCTGCAGCTCTCCCCAGGGAGACTGTCTTACTTGTCCCCTTCTATCCATCCAAAATGGGGTCTTCTCCCAAGCCGTAGATCCTCCATACCCTCTGCGAGTGGTTATCCCTCCCCCCTCCCCCTCCCCCCCTGCCCTGCTACATCATCAGAATCCAGTGTAAGTGTAAAATATAACCCAATTGGCAGGTGTGTGAGGAAGTTACCCTCCAGAGCAAGGGTAAAAATAGCCACCACTTCATAAAGACTGCCAGGTTTTGGGTTGTTTTGTTTTGATGCTGGGATTGAACTCAGGGCTCCACGCATATGTTCTCACATACAGCCCACACATTGTTGTTCCGCCAACATTGTAACAAGTACCCACCCGAGACATTGTAACAAGTACCCACCCAAGACAATGAACTTATGAGGACCAAAGATTTATTGTTACGACTTCCGAGACAGGTTGGTTCTGTGGCAAGGTCATGGCGGGAGTTCCTGACAGCACAACTACAAACCTACTCATGGCCAGGTAACAGAAAGAGGAAAACAGCAAACTCTACAGGCCTCTTCAAAGGCAGAGCCATAGAACCTGTGGACCTCCTGCAGGGCCGCACCTCAGGAAAGGTTCCACCACTTTCCGATAGACCATACTAGGGACCAAACCTTCCTCAATAGGATGGTAAAACTCAATGCACAGAACACACTTTACACAAGGACTACCCCTGGAAAACAGCAAATAACTAATAAATTACCCAGCACAAGAGTTGTTATCCAGGCCTAGTTGCTTAGCGCTTGGGAAACTGAGGCAGGAGGAGAGGGCTCTGAATTCAAGGCTACCCCAGGCTACCTAGTAAATCCCAAGTCAGCCTGAGTTACAGAGCAAGACCCCATCTCAAAGAGAGGGGAAAAAAAAAGTCAGTATACAATGTGTCTAATACAGAAGCCACTCTCTCCCTCAATAAAGCAAGATATATGTATATGCTATGTGTTCATGTGTGTCATATATATTATATGTTTTAGTTTGCAAAAGTTTATACAATGTGATAAGCGAGAAAGTTATGGAAATCTGTTGTAAATACATCATAAATTAGTAGCCAAAAGTAAAGGATTCCTGGGTTGGGGTGTGGCTTTGTGGACTGAAGGGAAAAAGAAAAGAAAGAGAAACGAGATATTTCTGAGAAACAGATGATTTCCCCGTCAGGTGCCTGGCAAGTTCACTGCATGCAGATTTGCTGCTTGCCAGGCCAGGTGGGACAAAGCATTGTAGAGGCTGGTAGGAGGGTGGCTGTCTCTTCAAGGCCAGTCTGGGCCACACAGAGACCTTGCTTGGGAGGGTTCTAGTCCACAGCCTGATGGACCCGGTGCTTTGGGCCTGAGGAGAGGGAGCTGGCCCCATGGGAGCCCAGTGGAAGAAGGTGCTCACCTCATGGCCAGGAGCAAAAGAAAAAGGGGGAAACTTAGAGATCCACAACCCTCCTTGAGAGAAATCTCCTACTAGACAGCCCCCACCCTTTCAAGCAGGACCTCATTACATATCCCAGACTTCGTGGACTCACAATCCTGTTTCCTCAGCCCCTGACTGGGATTTGGAGCATAGAGGATGAGGAGGCACCCCCTAGAGTTTTGAGCTCCTCCCATATTCATGCACCACAACAGGGATTAAGCCTTTAACTCGAAAGTCTTTGATAGAACATTCCAGATCCAAACATTTGGAACGCGTTTGGAAAAGCCTTTTTACTAAGGTAAACAAAGTCTGATTGTGAGAAATTTACAGTTTCTCTCAGTCCACTGCAGTCTGGCGTCCGCCATGACCTGCTTTACTTTGGAGAAACTCAGTTAAGAAAGTGAGCCAGTCTAATGGGGAAATTAATGGCTGCACTGGGATATATAAATCAGTAGTTACTGTTAAGATTATTTTCTGGTTCATTATATGTAGGATTAATCTTTCTAACCTGAAATATATATATATATATATATATATATATGTATGTATGTATACATATATATATATATAATTTCACATAAACATTTATGCATTATTAGTCACAGTTCTCTGCTGATCCCTCTACTTGTTACTTTTCTGCCAGTTGTGAAGAAATCCCTAGCAGAAACAACTGGAGGGAAGATTTTACTCTGGCACTCAGTTTCATCGTGGTGGTTGTGGTCTGTCCGTCGTGATGGTAAAGTCAAAGGCAAGGGCTCCAATGGTGATGGGAAGGAATGGTGAGCCAAAGTGGCTACTCACAGGTCACTTCCAGGAAGACAGAAACCAGAGGGAGGTGCAACCCTCTACGGCTGGCCCCTGCTGGCCTATTTCTCACCAGTCAGACCCCATCTCTTAAACGCTCTCCAAAAATACCACCGAAAGGTGGAGATTGAGAGTTCAAAACACAGGCTTGTTGGGGGCCTTAGTAAAAATGCTTTTTCCATCACAATCAATAACTGGATTTTGCTCTTTAACTTTTCTGACAGTCCGAACCCACTTAGTAGCTTCTTGTGTATCCATTTTTGAAAGTGCAGATATGTCCACGCTCTCCCGACTTCTGAATGAGGCATCATTCAGTCACCACACAGCTTATGTATTTATTGATGGGCATTGAGTCAAAAGGACCCCAGGCTGAGATCAGAAATGCATCCTGTTTGTTTTAACACACTGCTGTGGCTCCAGTGCTGTTTCCTAAATGAAGGAGATTAGGTTAGCCAGCCTACTTCAGTAATAATATTGGAACCAATATTAAAGCATTACACTGTAGAGGCTAGCCCAGGAGATCAATAAGTAATATTGGAATCGATATTAATGCATTACACTGTAGACAGGAGCCCGGAAGATCAATAAGTCTTACTGGAGCAGTAATTTTTTTTTATTTCTTTTTTTTATTTCTTTCTTACATTCCAATCCCAGTTCCCTCTTCCTCCTCTCCTCCCATTCCCCCCACACCCAACCTCCCATCTGCTCCTCAGAGAGGGTAAGGCTTCCCCTAAGAAGTCTAAGTGTGTCCCATCACCAAGGAACATTTCCACCCCCACACCTCTATGTCAAGGCTGGGCAAGGTATCTCTCCATATAGAACAGGCTGCACTAAGTCAGTTTGTGCATTAGAGTTAGATCTTGGCCTCATATATTGTCCCAGTCACACCATTGTCAGCTGTATTAAGAGAGTCTAGCTTGGTCTTATGCAGATTTCCCATTTGTCTGACCTGAGTCAATGATCTCTCACTAGCTTGGGTCAGCTGATTCTGTGGGTTTCCCCATCATGGTCCTTTGTTCACATTTCTGCTCCTCCCTGAGTTTGATTGTACTCCAGGAGCTTGATCCATTGGTTAGTTGTGGATTTCTGCACCGGAGCATCAATTTTAACAGGCCAGCCTTGTCTTTACTGAGCCTGGGGACAGCTGGGGAGACAAGACAAACCCTTGAGATGGAAATTGCTGATCCAAGTGCAGAGCAGGAAAGCCCTTTGTCCTGTCTAGTCACAGATTCACAGAATGTGAGCGTCAAAGCGGATCTTTGGGGTGGTTCCCCCTTCCCTCTGTGTACCAGCCATAATGTGTGGGTGCAAAGACCAAGGGCCACTCACAACAAAGTGAATGGGGAATGCTGGTCAAAAGTTACAGGGGCCACTCTATTAATAAAGTGGAAAATCAAGTTAAAGAATAGTTGGAGATGTGGGGCATGGTTGAAAGAACGTCTCAGTGTCACGCCTGAGTACAGAGAAGCCTCAGAGGAGCTTCCTAAAGGGTTCTCTGGGCAGTCAAAGAATTATTGCATGAAACAAAGTTATTAACAACTATAGCCAGGCATGGTGGCTTATATTTGTGACCCCATCACTCAGGGACATCAGCAAATTATGCTTTTGATTCTCTTTCTCCCTCTCTTTCCTTCTCTCCCTCTCCTTCTCCCTCTCTTCCTTGCCCTCTCTCCCTCTCCCTCCCTCTCTCTCCCTTTCCCTCTCTCCCTCTCTCTTCCTCTCTCTCTCTCCTTCTCTCTTCCTTTCTCTTCCTCTCTTGCCACCCCTCTCTCTTTCTTTCTACTCACTCACTACGGCAGGCTCAGAACTAAGCGGGACAGTTAAAGCTTGTAACCCAGAAGTCAGGGAAGCACTCCATGGATTTAAGAGTCAGTAATCAGAGATGCCGGCTGATCTGTGAGTTCAAGATCAGCCTGATCTACCCAACAAGTTCTAGGCCATGCAGGGTTATATAGTGACACACTGTTTCCCACCTCAAAAACAAAAAATCATGGTAACTCACTTCTGTAATTGGGGAGCAGTTGAGAAGGGGAGGCAGGAGGATTGTGCCATAAGTCAGAGGCCATCCAACTGTGTCTCAAACAAACAAAAACAAAACACCAATTAAATTGGGCTTTTCACTAAGTACTAATGTGGAGCGATTGGTATATATTATTTTAAAAATCAGTATCTATTGCACAATTATGTACAATATGCTACCATGTAAGTCTAAAAAAGAACAAAAAGAATGTAAATGTAGGTTTGCAAGTGTCTGTTAGGTAGTAGGCTGAGGCTGTCAATTGCTTGAGCCTAGGAGGTCAGGACCAGCCAGAGAACAAGAATCTTCAAGGTCCTGGTGGTGTTTCTTTAAAGCCAGTTGTGACTCTCACTAGTAACTAAAATACTCAGGAGCTGGAATAAGAGGACTACAGCAGTGTGTAAGATAAAGATAGGCCAGCCTGGGCTACAGTTTGAGACCCTGTTTCAGAGGCTCAATACCCAGCATCCACATAGCAGCTCACATTCATCTGTAACTCCAGTTCAAGAGGGACTTGATATCCTTCTGACTTCAAGGGCACCAGACACGCACGTGTGTCTGTGTCTCTGTGTGTGTGTGTGTGTGTGTGTGTGTGTGTGTGTGTATGTGTAGAGAATACTCACACATAAAAATTAATACATCTAAATCATTTTTAAAAACGATTTAAATAAGAAAGATAGGGAGGTAGGGAAGGTAGGATGATGATGGGCATCTGGTGTGTGTGTGTGTGTGTGTGTGTGTGTGTGTGTATTTGAAAATGTATAAAATGTCTCTAAACATATACATTAAAAGATGATTATTTTGTTTGCCTCAAGAGAGGGGAATTAAATGGCTGGAGTATTATGCTAGGGATTGGACTTACTTTTCATTTTTCTGTTGAACATTTGAAATTGGGTCCTCTGCCTCCTATTACCTATATAACCTTTGCTCTGTGTCTGATGGGGATTAAACCTAGCATCCAGGCACACTGAGTACATACTCCACCACTGGGTTACACACTAGTCCCAAATAATTACAACTGAGATCTGAGAGCATGGGGTTATAGCTCAGTTGTAAAATACATGACTAGCATTTGTGAGGCCTGGAGTTACACACACAGAAACACACAGCCACAACACCCACCACATACACATACACTCACACACTCACACACACACACACACACACTCACACACATACCCATTGTCTCATGTGGAACACACTCTTTTTTTATATATAATTAATGAATCTGTGTGTGTTCTAGCATACCTGGCTACACAGTAGAGAAATCCGATAATGCAGGCAGTTGGTAGCTCACTCACCGATAGATAGCCAGGATGTGACACTCTGACACTCAGCATTAGTTTAGTTGTTTCCTTACATGCTTTACTCTCCGAGTCATGTTGGGATTATGACTGCAGTTACTGAAAGGATGCTAGCTAGCTACTGTCACAACTTTGATGGGACACTAAACTGTAGGGTCCCATACCCTGGCACAGCTGGCTGCAGACTCAGGATGTGCTATAAATAGCAGTCACAAATAAAAGCAATCCTCTCTTTAAACACAATCTGTGAGATATTTGCAGAAGAGATCCTGACAGCATACGGAGTAACTCTGCACTGAACAATGTCCTTTGCAGGGCCTGACTCTTCCCGGCCATCTAGTTTCTGGAACATGATCGGGGGACCAAACCCCTTCTAAATGCATTTAGCAAGCTCCATTGACAGGATCGAACTGGGTCTGTGTGCGTGAGTTCCTGGTCCTTCAGAGGGACACTTTCAGCTGAGGTTTGGCTATGTGGGAACCATCTGCATAAGCTAGGATATCGTTTAGAAGCTTGTTACTCCATCCTCAGCCTTGAGCTGGCTTCCTTTAGCTGGGTTTGAATTTTCTAGAAAGAGAACCGTCTGCCTGGTGACACATTTGTAAATCATTTCTCCAGTGCCTCTCAGACACGCAGGGCATCTGTTCCTTGGGGACTGACCTGGTCTTTGTAAACCCAAGTCAAGATGGGCCTGGTCAGCCCAGCTACTCCGGAGGCTGAGACAGAAGGCTCACAAGTTTTTTGGCTTGCCTAGAAAGCAGGAGATCTGCTCTAAAAACATAAAAACGTCAAGCTGAGCAGTGGTGCTGCACACCATTAATGCCAAGACTTGGGAGGCAGAGGTAGGGATCTATGAGTTCAAGGCCAGCCTGATCAACAGAGTGAGTGCCAATACAGCCAAGGATGCACAGAGAAACCTTGTCTCAAAAAAACAAACAACAATAAACAAATAAACCAACAGGAAAACTGGCTTGGTATGGTGGTACATAACTTTAATCCCAGGACTTGAGGCAGAGGCACACTTTCTCTCTCTCTCTCTCTCTCTCTCTCTCTCTCTCTCTCTCTCTCTCTCTCTCTCTCTCTCTCTCTCTCTCTCACACACACACACACACACACACACACACAGGAGGTAGGTATCTGCTCAGGCTGGGGCCTTAGAATAGGTTGGGGTTAGGGTTTATACCGGCTTCCATATTTTAAACATTTTATTTTATTTGTTACATGTGTTGTGCTTGTATGTACATGCACATATGTGGGGGTGATTATACATTTATGTGCATGCGTGTGTGGGCACTTGAGGTGAGTATACATAGACCAGTTTGAGTGTCTTCCTCCATATTTATCCCGTATATTTTTGAGACAGGTCTCTACTGGACCTGGAGCTGTCATGTTGGCCACACTGGCTAACCAACAATCACAGGGATCTGCTCGTCTCTTGTCCCACGTGGGGAGACAGGAGATGCTGGGGATCTGAACTCCGGTCCTCGTGCTTGCCTAGCAAGTGCTCTCCTCGCTGAGCCATCTCCCCAACTCCTCGTTTCCCCATTTTAAAAGAGACTCCTAAAAACCATAGCTTTAGACACATGCAATAGTACATGTCTGTCCTTCCAGCACAGGGAAGCTGCAGCAGAAGGAGCTGTTCACAGTGGTTTGAGTCCTGTCCAAGCCACACAGATCCTGGCAGGAAGAAGGAGGGGGGGGAGGGAGGAGGAGGGAGGGAGGGAGGGAGGGAGGGAGGGGGAGGGAGGGAGGAGGGAGGTGAGGAGGGAGGGAGGGAGGGAGGGAGGGAGAAAAGCTTTAAGGACATATGTGGTGGGTGATACACATCTATAATTTTACAATTTAGGAGCTGAGACAGATGAATGGAAAGTTCTAGGCCAGCTTGTACTACAGAGTGAATGAATGAATGAATGAATGAATGAATGAATGAATGAATGAATGAATGAACGAACCTTAGAAGCACATTTTCATTCAGTTGTTTGACCTATGTGCAAGTGAAGGAAGTGAGGGTACATGTTTGTGTACAGGTGGTGTGTGGGGGTGTGTATGTGAGTGAGTGTGTGTGGTGTGTGAGTGTGTGTGGTGTGCATGAGTGTGTATGTGCATAAGTGTGTGTGTATGTGGTGTGTGTGGTGTGTGTGTTGTGTGAGAGTGTGTGTGCATATCTGTATATATGTATGTGTGGTGTGTGTGCATGAGTGTGTGTGTGTGTGTGTGTGGTGTGTATGAGTGTGTATATGTGTGTAGTGTGTGTGAGTGTGTATATGTGTGTGGTGTGTGTGTATGAGTGTGGTGTGTGTGTGTGTGTGTGTGTGTGTGGTGTGTGTGAGTGTGTGTATATGTGTGTGGTGTGTGTGTATGAGTGTGGTGTGTGTGTGTGGTATGTGTGGTGTGTGTGAGTGTGTGTATATGTGTGTTGTGTGTGTGGTGTGTGTGAGTGTGTGTATATATCTGTATATATGTATGTGTGGTATGTGTCTGTGTGCATGAGTGTGTGTATGAGTGTATGTGTGTGTGTGTGTGAGTATATGTGTGTGTGTGTGTGTGTGGTGTGTGGTGTGTGTGAGTGTGTGTATATGTGTGTTGTGTGTGTGGTGTGTGTGAGTGTGTGTATATGTGTGTTGTGTGTGTGGTGTGTGTGAGTGTGTGTATATATCTGTATATATGTATGTGTGGTATGTGTCTGTGTGCATGAGTGTGTGTGTGGTGTGTGTGTATGTGTGTGTGTGGTGTGTGTGTGTGTGTGTGTGTGTGTGTGTGTGTATACGTGAGAAGCAATCTTGAGAAACACTGATGCTCTGTTTTCTCTGTAGCAGGAGACAGCTCAAACCCAGGGCTCCAGCACTCAGGTTGGGGTTTCCCACTGAGCTTCACCTGCCCCGCATTCTGTGTCCATGTAGCCTAAGGTTGCGGAAATGGTTCCGTGGGCTGGAGAGGTGAGTCAGTGGTTCTGAGTGCTGATTGCTCTTCCAAGGACATCGATTCAACTGTCTGTAACTCCAGTCCCAGAGCCTCTGACATGTGTCCTCTCCTGGCCTCTCCAGGCACCAGACACGCATGTGGTACACAGACACACATGCATGCAAAACACCCATGCACACAAAATAAATTTTTTACAAATGGAAAGGAAATAGTTCCTTCAAAACACAAACTCAGTTTGATTTCCAGGTGTGGGTTAACTTTCAGATTCTTTGGGTTTAGACAGACTGGCACGGGCTCCCCACTCTCTCAATCCTGGGCTAGATAAAAAATGTTGAGCAGTTTAGTGATGATCTTTTACTAGCAAGAAAGAAGGGTGTGTGAGCACATTCCAGGGGCTGACTAGGAACGGTAGAGCAAGTCCCAACTCTGAGAAGGCAAAGGCAGGGGGAGGAAGAGCTCCAACTCCAGGCCAGCCTGGGCTATGTAGGAAGACCATTCAGGAGACTTTCCTCCAAGCTGTTACTTTATGCTCATAAAATGCAGCACGATGTAAGCAACGGTGGCTGTACCATATGTCTAGGAGAAGTGTGCAGCCAGCCACCACACCATCCAGGTTGTGTAAGTACTCCGTGATGTTTGCACAGAAGTGTCTACGGAAGCATTTCTCAGACTAGGGCCATCATGAAGTGATGCCCAATGCCATATGTAAGAGCTTGGCAAAGAATTTGAATTCTTCCTCTCACCTTCTTTCTCCTTGAGGTGGCTTTACCAGTAAACAGCTGTAACGAGGAGCTTTATCTGATTTTATTGCCCTTAATTTTATTACCTGCCCAATATAATCTTGGCTGGAACATCACCTGCTTAGAGGCATGCTACAGCTGTCTAGGAAGACCCCACCCTGAGGCTGGTGCTTCTAAGTGGGCTCTGATTGGGGGATAGGTTCCAGAAGCTGAGTTTAGAAGCCCCAGACCATTCTATGCTCTTATTTCCTGGCCCTGATGTAGACAGAAGCACCAAGATTGAATGAATCGCCAATGGAAAGAAGGAAAAACCCAGATTGACCAAACAGTGCTCCCTGTTTCCCACAGTCATCAGAACCAACCCCTGGCCCGACCTGCTGGAGTGTCCCAACCCCGGGGAAGTGGCCAGGGAAGTGCCATCAGAACCTTGTGGGGGCTGAACTCTAGCAAAAACCCCTCACAGAAGTGAAAACACACTACTGAGCTGAGTCCGGCTGGGGAAGAACAAGCAAGCAGATGGGAATGGAGGAGGCAAAGCTGGGTTCTCAGAGAGGAAGGGCAGTGTTCCAGCAGCCTTCCTGGGGCGCCAGGCCTAGTTTCAATTCTCTGAAAGGGATCTCTTCCCTCCCTCTCCATCCCTCCCCCTCCCCTACTGCATGTCCCCCTCTTTCCATCCTACTGCATTTCTAAGGAGCACTTTACCCCCCCCCCATACCTTAAGTCATTTCCATCCTCACAGATGCTGTTCTCCTGTGCATCTGTCCCTACCTTCTTAGCAGTCTAGCGTCCTCATGCCCACTGCCTTGGGCCCTTCCAGAACCTTGTGTAAATATTGTCCTGCCATACTTTGGGGTGCCCTCCCTTATGGGTAGATTTGGTTTGGTTTTCACTGCACTTTCTCAGCACCATCTAGAAACCCTGTCTTCTCTCCCTTCTTTTTGCCAGCCCAGCCCCCCAGCCCCACACTTTTCTCTGCTGTTGGTGAGACCACAGTAGCAGCAGACTAAGAAAACACTGTGTGTGGGGGGGAACAACAGCTTCCAGCCTTGCCTGAAGGAAGCAAGGGGCCTGAGGTGGAGCATTCAGAGTGGGGAGCAAAAGAGGGTCAAGACCAGACTCTCAGAAAGTTTGAGAGCAATTGATTAATTAACGAGAGACAGCGTTTTTCTACATAGTCCTGCCTGTCCTAGAACTCCCTATGTAGATCAGCCAAGCCAGTCTCAAACTCACAGAGATCCTCCTGCCTCTATCTCCCAAGTGCTAGGATTAAAGGCATGAGCCACCACACATTTACTCGGTTACTAATTTAGTTTTTTGAAACAGGGTCTCATTTCACAGCTTTGGCCGCCCTGGAACTCACTATGGAGATCCAGCTGGCTGTCTTTTACGAGTGCTGGGATTAAAGGGGTGTGCAATGCAGAGCTGGGAGTCTTTTAAAATACTCCAAATGAGGCTGTGTATGTTGGTCTTGGATAGCCCTCCAGTACAGGCTGTTGTGCGAAGGACTATGGCAGCTGTGGGGTATCTCAATGACCTTACCTTTGTTTTCTAAGGCTATATCTTACATGCTCATATGTATGAGGCTTTCCTGGGAGTGGAAAACAGAACTGTTTCTGGTACCGAGCTCTGAGGATCATTCTATTGTACATGCTTCTGTTCTGCTGTTGAAATAGGTTCTTTACTTACATTCTGTCATCCTTCATAATAAACAAATTCAAAGGTGATCAGTCCTGGAAATTAAACACAGGATCTTGTTTATTCAAAGAAGTGCTCTAATCTGAACTATATTCATAACCCTTGTTTTTAGGGTCATGGTCTCACTATGTAGCCAAGGCTAGCCATGATCTTGAAATCTTCTGCCTCTGCCTCCTCTCAAGTGCATAGACTACATGTCCAGACACACATACACACTCACACACACATACACACACATACCACACACATGCAGCAATTTACATCCAGTATCCTGGCTATAATTTTAAACATCAGATCATAATGTAACACCAAAGATGTGAAGAGAAATACACCTTTATATGTTACTAGTTCTTGTACCTTCATATGTTACTAGTAAAATGATATGGCCACTTTGCCAAGACATGAGTCTCAGCATGCTGTATGTTTTCTGTGTCAGTTGGGAGGAAAGCGAAATGCATGCCTGACAACACAGAAAGTCTCAGCAGCGTTGTTTGTAATGGAAGAAACATGGGGTCTAAGTGCTCGTCATCTACCAATCACGTGGTGCAGGTATGAGAGCTATGACCCGCAATACTGCGTAGCAATGCAAGAATGCAGTCATAGCTAGGCATGGCAGCTTACACAGAACCAACATCACGGAAGCTGAGTCAGCAGGATTGATTGGCTCCGTAGACTGTTCCTGGCCAGCTTGGGCCACAGAGTGAGACTTTGGAGACGGGAGAAAGAAAGAAATACTGATCCTTGTGACTAGAGTTAAACCTTAACCCGTACAAACGTGAAGTCAATTAGTGACATAAACCTGTAATCTAAGCACTCCAGAGGCGGAGGAAGGAGTATCAGCTGAGCTTCATAGTGAGTACCTGCCTCAAACAAACAACAACAACCACACACACACACACACACACACACACACACACACACACACACACACACACAAAGCAAAACAAAGGTGTGCACATTGTAAGAGGCCAGTTGTGAGGATCACATATTGTGGATTCTTTCTGTATGAAGCACACAGAATGGCCAAATCCACCAACAGAAGGGCGGTCAGTGTTGCCTAAGACTGGAGGCAGGGGGCTTAAGTGCAAGGAACAAGAAAGGTCTTACTGGGCTAAGGAAACATCTTCAAGCTGGGATGTAGAACTAACTATGCAGCCACAAGAGGTAATTTAAAGCAACTGAGCAACAGGGCAGGGTGGTGTGTGTGTGTGTGTGTGTGTGTGTGTGTGTGTGTGTGTGTGTGTGATGTAGTGCCCACAACCCTTCCCACACAGTACAAATCAAAGCAAGCCTGTGAGTACTGAGGTTAGCTGAAATACATCACTAAAGGTCCGCACACACACATAATCTTATCATTCAGAAGGCTAAATTTGAAGACAGCCTGAGCTATATATATGGCAAGATTCTGTCTGTGAATAAAGAAGAGGCTTGAGAGAGGACAGAGTGGAGGAAAAGAGAAAAAGATTGCCGAGCAAGCCAAGTGAGGTGGGGGTGAGCCTGTAATCCAAGCGAACAGGGGACATGGGCAGGTCCATCTGGAGTTCAAGGTTATCCTTAGTACATAATGAGTTCAAGGTCAGATTGAACTACCTAAGATTCTGTCTCACAAGGGAGAGAAGAGAAACAGGGCAGTGGTGGCACACGCCTTTGATCCCAGTTGTCAGCAGACAGAGGCAGGGGGATCTCCATGAGTTCGAGGACGGCCTGGTCTACAAAGTGAGTTCCAGGACAGTCAAGGCTGCACAGTGAAACCCTGTCTCAGAAAAACAAACAAACAAAAGAAACTAAAGAGTACATCACAAGTGGCTATAATCACAACACACACATGGCTGAGGCAGGAGAATTTCAAGAGGCTAGCACAATGGGCGACACAATGGGTTTTCTATTACATTATGATATTTTGTCTCAAGAAAAAACGAACATCATAGACCCTTTAAAAGTCTGTGCTTTGTGAAGCTTGCTGCTTTGTTTATCACGGTGTGTGGTGTGTGTGTGGTGTGTGTGTGTGTGTGTGTGTGTGTGAAGTCTGCTGGAGACGGACGTGAAGAGCTCTAGTTACAGGCTGCGTGTCCTAGCATTTGGGAGACTGAGGTAGGAGCTGTTAGCTTGAGGCCAGCTTGGGATACAGAGTGAGGCCCAGTCTGGAAAAGACAAAATAAGAACTATAGTCACGTTTTTATTCCCAGCTACCTTGCCTTGGGTGTGAGGATGTTGGGACTCTTGGAGAATGGCTCTTCCTCCCTCCCCGAGGTGCCCGCTCTTCTGCCGGGCCGCTCTTTCTGTCCTCTGCCACACTTCTGAACTGCTCCCTTGCAGACCAGCAGCCTTCCCCAGGTCCCCCACCTCTGTTCCCCAGAAACAGCCCCCGGCCTCTCGCTGTCCCCCTCCTGCTTTCGGGCAGCAGAAGCAGAGGTGCAGTTCCATTAATCCCCTTTGGCGCCCTGGCCTGGGAAGGTTCTGGAATGTGACTTCAGCACATTCCAGTGGGCCTGAGCCCTGCTACAAGAATGAGCCCTTGCTCAATTAGGGAGTGTTTTATGGTCTGTTATTGTACTCCTACATTTGCCAGGCTTTTCGAAGAAACAGAGGATTAATTATTTACAAAGCCAAGATGAAACTTTCACTAAAAGACTTTCACACCTAGGAGAAAAGAGAGGTCTCACCAAGCATTGTAATGAGTGACTGCACACCTATCCTCACACTCAGTTTTCCTGGATACCCTAATGCAGTGTGTGTGTGTGGGGGGGGGCAAAGGCTTGACGGAAGAGACTACTGCACCATTTAAAAGGTACTTAATTGTTTTCATCATTTTTCCCCCAAGCCGCAAGTAGACATATAAGGGAAGAATTAATCTAAAGGCAGATAGGGCGGCTGTAGCCGGTAGCAGGCTTCAGTTGCCATAAATGCCCTCCCAGTCTGCTCGTTAGCAGCCACTGTGTGAGAGACACATTCCTACAAGCATCACTCATCATCGGTGGTAATTACTTGAAAGGCTGAGTCATTAGCCGCTGTTAATTGTCTGAAATATAACCAGAAGAAAAATAAACATTAAGGAGGAAAGCTAGCATGACTACAATTGATCTCACTTACAATCCTCCAGTCCTAGGGAAACCTCGGCGCCCAGCCTTCAAAACTTGACTCCATTCATTCACTTTCAGTAACCTTTTAGTGGCTTAGCCAGTCAGCGAGCCGTTCTACACTCAAGTGCATGTGAGTCCAAATCCTTTTTCACACTCCTCTCGGGAGAGTTATGGGTGGTGTCAGAGCAGTTAACCTTTCTCGGGAGTCCACTGGGGCAGAACGCTTCCACGGGAGCCCAAGCCCAGGCAACACCTCACCAAACCTGACCCCGAGGCCCGGGCCTCACAGCCTCACCCGATTTTGTCACTGGAAGGAGCCCACCAGACTCCAGAACAAGTGCTCCCTGCCACCAGGAAACAAGCTTTCTTTCTCTTTAGACCGACCCCAATCGGAGACACCCCTCCTCTGGGTCCTTTCTGCCGGGGTCCCTCCCTCTTGTCTCCCTCCTGGGGTTCATGATCTCTGGGCTCCCTTGGCTTCTGCCAGTGACTTCCTAGCCAGACATTTGACCCCGCCTCTGCCTATGCTGAGACCATATCGCCCTTGAGGCTTTGATTATTTGGTCTCCCCGAAGGCCGCTTTGCTGCCCCATGGTACCAAATAACCAAGGTCTTCTGGGCTCTGAACATGCCCTGGTTTTTTTCTAGAGTCCCAGGAAAGGGATCTATGGTGGCTTCTTACTACTCAGTCGTGGTGGAACACTCACGGTTTCCTGAGCAAATTGCCTTCATTTCCATACTCTAACCTCACCCCTGTGCCTGTTTCCAGGGTGCCCTGAAGCAGGAATGGGCTTCTAAGTCCTTTCTCTTTCCTCAAGGTGCTCAGCCCTCTTCCCTTAGGCTCCAAGCATAGTTCCCACCTTTGCTTTATCTTACTTGCACTGAAACCCCAGGACAGTAGGCAATTTATCACCACCCCCCTCCCTTTGGATGTGATGCATGACAAAGAATTGTGAAGAGAATATAAACAGGACAAATCTTTATTGACTGAGTGTCCTTGAAGAAGTTAATTAAACTTTCTGTGTCTCTGCACCTGTAACATGGGGATACTGAGTGATACTTGTATCTTTTGGGGTAGGGGTTGAGACAGGTTTTCTCTGTGTAGCTCTGGCTGGCCTGGAACTCACTCTGTAGACCAGGCTGGCCTTGAACTCACAGAGATTCTTCTGCCTCTGCCTGTGCCTCTCAGGTGCTGGGATTAAAGGCACGAGCCATCACGGCCCAGTTTTAATATCTCTCCTAAAAAGTAAATGATTAAAGTTTGTTAAACAGTAGTGATTCAAGAGATTCTCTTCCAAAAGCACTTGTTTGTTGAATAAACCAGGTCCTGTTTAATCCCCAATCTCTCTCTCTCTCTCTCTCTCTCTCTCTCTCTCTCTCTCTCTCTCTCTCTCTCTCACACACACACACACACACACACACACACACACACACACACACAAGCCCTTGTCAGGGTTGTTTTTTGTTTGTTTGTTTTTTTGTTTGTTTGGTTTTTTTGCTTTGGGTTGTTTTAAAGTGCTAGAATCTGTAGCTTGTGTGTGTGTGGCCAGAATTGCAAGGCCATTGGATTTACATATGTTCAGGATCCAGATTAGGAATCCCAACAGCTCCTTGCTGCTGACAGTGAGGCTGTGGGCCCATCATCTGAGTGGTTGACTGCGCCTGTGTCTCCAGGGCCCTGGGTTCCAGTCTTCCACAGAGCTTTTCAACAACTCTCAGGGCTTTGACCCTCAGCGGGAACCTGTGCTCTGAGAAAAAACAGAACCCAGAAAAGGTGTCCTGAAAGCTCAGAGCTGACCCAGGCATGACGGCCCACACTTGTAATAACACTGCTTTCGAGACTGAGGCAGGAGAATAGCCACAAGTTCCAGGCCAGCTGTGAGAGCAAATCTCAGAAGCAGAAAAGGTAAAAATGGATGAAGGGGCACGCACAGGTCTATAATTCTGATACTTGAGAGGGGGAGATTGGAGGATTGAGAGTCCAAGGTCATCCTCAGCTACTTAGCACTTATGAGACCCTTGTCTTTAAAAAAAAAAAAAAAAAAGGACGAGGAAGAAAAAAGGAAAATAGTAAAGAAAGGAAGGAGGGAAAGAGGAAGGCCAAGCTGTAGCTCTGTTGGCAGAGTGCAGCCTTAGTATTCACCAAACAGTGGGTTCCTCCCCATTGTCGACAACAAGGAAAGGGTCTGCCATCAACGACATACAAGTGGTACCTTGTGGAGAGCTTCCATCACATGGCCAGTGGTGCTAGAAGAAAACAATACCAGCCTGAGAGCTCATGTCTATAATCCCAGCAGTTAAGAAAGTGGGGCGGCAGGATTTCAGCAAGTTGGAGACCAGCATGAGCTGGGCTATATAGAGAATTCCAGGCCATCCAGTACACGGTGAGACACTGCCTCAAACACACAAAACAGTGCGAAAACTGTGGTCTCCATGCCTCGAACTCAGACAGTCGATCTGAGGTGGAGCCCAGAGATCCCCCCTTTTTAATGGGCCTGAATTCGGTAGGTGACCCTGAGCTCTGTGCATTTGGGCTGTAAATAAGTGAGGCCCCCCAAACAAAAGTGCCCAATGCCGGTTCTTTTTACATAAAATGTGTCTTTTCTGTTGCGAATATAGACCTCATCACAAGAGAGACAAAATCTCTTCTAGTGACTGTTTCTATAGACTTGGCAATACTACAAGAAAACCATGTTACTGGCGTGAAAGTCAAGCTCACAACCAGGTAATTTTAGCTTGACCTTTCCCTGTCGAGCCCACTCACTTCAGAGCGCTGCTGGGTGATGTGGCAGCGTAAGAGACTGAGTTTTCTCAGAGGTGGAAGGAGGGGCCGAGTCTGTCTGTGCACAACTTTCTAAACCTTAGCAAACAGATGCAGAGCCTCGACGTCATCCTATGCTGTCGGGTCACTTTGAGCTACTAGAAAGAAAACCAAAAATGATAAATGCAGGGGTTTCTGGAGTTATCCAGGCAGGTGTGGCAAAGAGGTGGTGATCAGTGGTTCCTTTCAACCGTTCTTCAAGAAACTTAGGGGTTGGGGATGACGACTCCATGGTAAAGAGCCAAAGTTCAGATCCCCAGCAGGGTTTGGTGGGACACACCTGTTACACACACCCCCACCATCACTGGGGAGGTAGAGACAGGTGTTTGCTGTCAGCCAGTCTTTCAGAAATAGCATGTTCCAGCTTTATCGAGAGACCCTGTTCCAAAAGAATAAGGTGGAGAGTGACTGAGACACTGGAAGTTCATCTTGAGCCTCCACAGGAGCACGCACAGGTGAGCACACCCAAACACACACACACGTGCACACACAAATACTACACCGTTTGAGGCAGAGAAAAATGCAGTCATGACGTTTGCAGGGAAATGGATGGAACTGGAAATTATTATGCTAAGCAAAGTAATTCAGATAAACACCACATGTTTCCACACATAGATGCCAGTTCTCAATCTTTATACATTGTGTACATATGCGTGGCAGGCTATGAAACTAGAAAGGATGGGGCTGCAAAGATGGCTCAGTAGTTAAGAGCACTGACTGTTCTTCTAGAGGACCCGGGTTCAATTCCCAGCACCCACATGGCAGATCAAAACTGTCTGTACCTCCAGTTCCAGGAGACCAGGCACCTGACAGCAGGGAGTGGGCAGGGGACAGAGGGGGTGGGGCAGAGAATCAACAAGGACAAAGTATTAAATGAGAAGGCTATGATAGAACCCTGTACTTTGTATGCTGACTACAAAACAAAACAAACAAAGGCTCAGCATGGTGGCCTGTCAACCAAGCACCTAGGAGGCCAGGGTGGGAGAATCAGACGTGTCTGGCCAGATTGAGCTTTGGAGCAGAAAGCACAGGCACATTGAATTGGTGTGGGGATGCACGTTTGTAATCTCTGCACTTGGGATGTGGAAGCAGGGGTATGTGGGGCTTAAGGTCATCCTAGAATGCTTACGAAGTTCAGGATTCCTGGACTACATAATAACAATAATTAATAGTACCCCCTCTCAAAAATTCAAAATATACACAGGCACACTCATGCGCATGTGTACACACAGAGACACATCACACCAGCCAGGCATCCTAGAACTCAAGAGACAGAGTCAGAAGGATTAGCAGTTCGAGGCCAACCTCAACTGCACAAAAAATATGAAGCTAGCCAGGGCTACGTAAGCCTCCAATAAATAAAAATGAGCAAGTAAGTAAGTAAGCAAGTAAATAAATAAGTAAATAAATAAGTAAATAAGTAAATAAATAAATAAATGTCCCTTTGGCCATTGTTCACTCTCATTACCCCAGAGTGGGGTGTGCTATCTCCTATCATGTAGAGATTATTCCAGAGGATAGTGTACTTCTACTAAGCAGTAAACTCTACCAATCTTCCACACTAAAGAGGGGGGAGGAAGAGGAGGAGGATGCATGCCGCTTAGGATGGCTCTATCCCAGCACTGCAAAGACAGCTAACTAATAATGGATGGATGGATGGATGGATGGATGGATGGATGGATGGATGGATGGACGGATGTGCCCTAGCCCAATACCAGGGAGCTTCTGAAAATGGTGCCCTAGATACGGAAATCCATGTTATCACGTGCTCTTGGAGCATGGACTCGGGAGACAGGAGGCAGAAACACAGGTTGGATTCTGACTCTGAAGGCTTCAGATGCCAAAGCTGAGGGCTGACCTTCATTTTGTAAACCTCCAGGCCTTGGAAGGCCCTGAGTGAAGGACCTGCATGACCAGACTTGCAACATGATTTGTGACGTGGGAAGTTACCTGAGACAAAGAAGCCAATTAGAAACCTATTGAAACAGTTCAAGGGCAGACAGGAATGGGACACGACAGTGAAATGAAGAGTCAGAGTCAGACTCAAAACTCTGAGGACTGGTGCCTAGCTCTGTGTAGAGGGCTTAAGCAGCAGCATGCTTAAGGGCCCCTGTTTGTCCCCAGTTTTGGGAACTAAAACAGAAACTTTCATGGGCAAAAAAGAGAAGGCCTGGGGGGGGAAGGGGGGAGTTGTGGGGAGAGCGGTGGAGGGGCAGCGGGACTCCTAATGCCTACTTTGGGTGACTGCATATGGGAATCTTATTTCTGGTCTGGAAATGGGGGAGAGTTCGCTGTGCATTGCAGGGTAATGAAGTGTTCCACCTGGCTGCCTAGGAACTATCCAGATGGCCTGTGTGGGAGCAGCTGCCTATCCAGGTCAGGAGTTCAGAAGTAACGCTGCAGCTAGCTGAGGAGATAAGAGGTGATAAGAGACAGCTGAAATTATGGGGTCCATGAGATGAGCAGAAAGCCAGGTGTGGCTGTACATCCCTGTGGCCTCGGCACTCAGGAAGTGAGGCAGGAAGAAAGGGACTCATGGTCAGCCTGGGCTACACACTGGCTTGAAGGTCAACTAGGGCTACTCAGGAACCTCTCTCTCTCTCTCTCTCTCTCTCTCTCTCTCTCTCTCTCTCTCTCTCTCTCTCTCTCTCTCTCTCTCTCTCACACACACACACACACACACACACACACACACACACCAAAGAAACTAATGAAAGAAACCAAAAAGGGCCTGTCACAAACCTAAGAAACAGAAGTAAAGTGGGCAGGAATCCTGGGTGGATAGTTTCCAGAAAAGGTCAGTAGTCAACAGGTAAGAGATGAAGTCTGCAGGTTCTACCTTCAGTGACATCATCCTCCCGATGGAAACTTCTGGAGAGGAGTCCCTAGTCTCCCCTTCAAGTCTTACCCTCAGATTTACTCTTTCATCCATTCACACCAACAGAACACGTGACAGCTCTCATCTTAAACTGAAGGCTCAAAGACAAATGGGGTTCTGTGGGAGAGGGAGGTGTAGTGGGGCAGACCTTTAGTCCCAGCGCTCGGAACCAGAGGCAGGAAGATCTCTCTAGGAGTTTAAAGGCAGCCTGGTCTACATAGCAAGTCCTAGGCCAGCCAGGGATACATAGTTAAGTTTCTGTCTCAAACAAACAAACAAACAAACAAATAAAAATGGTTAGCTGGGTGTCTTCAGTGAACTGCAGGAAGTTT
This sequence comes from Cricetiscus sungorus, assembly GCA_030556225.1. NCBI lineage: Eukaryota > Metazoa > Chordata > Mammalia > Rodentia > Cricetidae > Cricetiscus > Cricetiscus sungorus. The sequence continues at coordinate 950,463 of JANBXA010000114.1, forward strand.
AACAAAAGTTAGAGGAACAAGGGCAGGTGAACGCAGGATATAAACAGAAAGTAGATGGTAGAAGTTTGGAATTATACTAATGAGTTACAGAGTCCCAATTAGAACAGCAACAACCGTGTGGATTACGGGCACTCGGTAATGCCCCAAGCACTTGTAGCATTACTCTGATAGCAGGGACCACGACCCTCCTGGGGACGGGATCACAGCTGCCCAAGTATCTAACAGCTCTGGTGACTCACTGATGAGCTGGAAGCAGGGACAGAGAGCAGGAGGTCCCGTGCGCCATCGGGTATGGGAAAGAAGAAGGGAAGGCACCAGTGTGGACCTCCCACCCACCTCCTGCATCCTTCCCTCACTCTAGCCACTCACTACACCCTGACATCTGAACTGCAGTAACTGCCCTGCAGCACGGTCTGCCTCCCTGCACAGAGCTTCTAACTTCCTCCCTTCCTCCCTTCCTTCCTCCCTTCCTCCCTTCCTCCCTTCCTTCCTCCCTTCCTTCCTCCTTCCTTCCTTCCTTCCTCCCTTCCTCCTTCCTTCCTCCTTCCTCCCTCCTTCCTTCCTCCCTTCCTCTCCTTCCTTCCTCCCTTCTCCTTCCTTCCTCCCTTCCTTCCTCCTTCCTCCTTCCTCCTTCCTTCCTCCCTTCCTCCTTCCTCTCCTTCCTCCCTTCCTCCTTCCTCCCTCCTCCCTTCCTTCCTCCCTTCCTTCCTCCCTTCCTTCCTCCCTTCCTCCTTCCTTCCTCCCTTCCTTCCTCCCTCCTTCCTTCCTCCTCCCTTCCTCCCTTCCTTCCTTCCTTCCTCCCTTCCTCCTTCCTTCCTCCCTTCCTTCCTCCCTTCCTTCCTTCCTCCTTCCTTCCTTCCTCCCTTCCTCCCTTCCTCCCTTCCTCCCTTCCTTCCTCCCTTCCTTCCTCCCTCCCTTCCTTCCTTCCTCCCTTCCTTCCTCCCTTCCTCCCTTCCTTCCTTCCTTCCTTCCTTCCTTCCTTCCTTCCTCCCTTCCTCCTTCCTTCCTCCCTTCCTCCCTTCCTCCCTTCCTTCCTCCCTTCCTTCCTCCCTTCCTTCCTTCCTTCCTTCCTTCCTTCCTCCCTTCCTTCCTCCCTTCCTCCCTTCCTTCCTCCCTTCCTCCCTTCCTCCCTTCCTTCCTCCCTTCCTTCCTCCCTTCCTCCCTTCCTTCCTTCCTTCCTGTTTTCTTTCTTGAGACAGAGTTTCTCTGTGTAGTCCTGGCTGTCCTAGAACTCACACTGTAGACCAGATCGGCCTTGAACTCACAAAGATCTATCTGCCTTTGGTCCCAAATTAAAGGACCAAAGGAATTAAAGGCATGCACCACCACCTCTTGGATCTTTTTTTTTTTTTTTAGACAAGGTATAGCCCAGGCTGGCCTTGTACTCACTCTGTAGCCAAGGATGATCTTTTGATACTCCTGCCTTCACCCCCTGAATGCTGAGATTATGGACGTCAGTTACTACACCTGATGTATGCAGCCCTGGGAATTGAACCCTGGGCTTTGTGAATGCTAGGCAAACAGTCTACTAATTGAGCTACAGATATAGCCCCTGTTTTCCTTTTAAGTCCCTTCCTGCTGAAATACTGACATGAAGCCAGCTTTGGAAGTAGACCTATGGTCTAAGCCCTGGGCAGCTGAGACCACTGCCACGTGTGCGTTCAAGACCATCCAGGGCAATAATGTAAAATTCCACCTGAAAACAGTCTTAAAAAAATACAATTTATGGGTGCTGGAGAGATGGCTCAGCAGTTAAGAGCACTGACTGCTCTTCCAGAGGTCCTGGATCCAATTCCCAGCACCCACACAGCAGCTCACCCCTGTTTGTAACTCCAGTTCCAGGGGATCTGACTCAGACATACATTCAGGCAAAGCTCCAATGCACATGGAATAACAATAAATTATATATTTTAAAAATAAAATATATTTCATGTTTCTTCACTGCTGAATAATATTCTATTTTGTATATATACATATATATCGCATTTTTATTATTTATTCATAGATAGACATCTAGGTTGTTGTTTTTAATCAGTTT